>VXAL01014909.1:263557-300536 GCA_013399475.1 Chauna torquata | reverse complement strand
AAAAAAAAAGGGGGGGGGGGGGGAATCAAGCAAGCATCTCTAGCTGCGACCCTTGTTAGCTGTGTTGTTTTTATTTATTTATTTTATGGTAATCATCTTTTTTAGTAGGGGGAAGCGTGACTTTTCGATGGCACTTTAATTTTACAGCGGTCACAAGAAGCAAGCAGCGGAGCGGGGTTTTGTCTCAGCACAATGGTGCAGCAGGGCAGAGTTGTTGCACTCCTCCTCTTTTTCCTTCCTCTGCCTGATTTTTTTTGGCTCGGGTTTTTGGAAAGGGGGAAGAAATTCTCTCGTGCTCGCAGGGTGGGATCAGGGTGTGTGCGGAGGGGGGGGGAGTTTTGAGAGCCTCATATACGGCAGGTTTCGGGTTCTGATTTATAGATGTTGAACAATGGTTAACAGCGAGGGAGAAGTGTGAGCGCGTGTATTATCTGTGTATTCTGTACGCGGTAATACATTCACACAGTGAATATGACATCACTATCTTTCTTTTCTTTTTCTCCTTTGGGGCGGAGGGGGCCACTTCAAAGCTTTCTGCAGTTCAGTACGATATTTCCTTAACTCTGAAACCATGAAGGTAAAATTGTTTTTTTTAGGAGAAAAAGTTGGTTTGTAGCAGGGCACATATGTTACAGCTAAGGGTTTTTGGAAACGATGTGGCTTAACTCCTGTCGTACACAAAACGAGATTTTTTTTCGTTTTGGGGAATTATTGAAAATTGTATGTGGTAATTTTTAATTGAGTGCTTTTGATCCTGTGTTTGGTTGACACTGTTAAATTTCCTGAATTCTTCAGAAAGCTCAGTTGTAATGTGAAAGATTAAAATTTTAGGGACACTACATAAAAATAATTTCACTCAGTGATAAAGGAATATGAAAAATATTACTGAATGTTGATAAATGTGAGCTAATGTGTGTCTTGACACAGTGTTTTTTCTGTGTTCGTTATCAGAAGTCCACATGACATTTTTTCTCGTATTAATATATGTTACAGGAAGTAAACCTACCGGTCAGCCAGTTCTGTACATTGCCCGTAATTATACACAGAAAATAGGAATGCGTTTAAGGATTTTTGGGCAGCATCTCATTTGAACGGAGGTTTTGTGGGAGTCTTGAGTTTTCTGCTGTTGTCTTTTCTAACTCTGCCAAGCGTGCTTACGGAGTCACTCGATCCAGGAGGATTTCTGTGACTTCAGTTCTCTGTGATACCTTTGCCTGAATAGCTCAGCTGATTTATTTGCCTTTTCTTGTATAAAACATAGAGGTGATAAAATTCTGTAGAGATTTATAACAGTATTAGTGAAAATCTAAAATGACAGTTACTTGGATGGTTCTTCTTTCACTGCATGTTGTTGCGTACGCAGGTTTTACATGACTAGTGATGAGATCTCGTAAGCGTTTCTCTACCTTTGCAGGAATTCTTTTTGTTGGGACTTGGGGCGAAAGGCCTGATAGCGCTGTGTAAATGTGTGTGTTTCTTTTCGTCTGAAATACTTGCAAGGTGTTTCAGTTCTGATGTGCATTCAACATCACGTTTTTAGGGAAACTTTGTTGAATTTATTCAAGAAATAATTGATCTGGACTTGCTAATTTCATCACTCAATTGTTTTGTGGCAGATGAGTAATGTTTTTAGTACCTTTAAAAATGAAAACATTTTTAGAGCTTTGTTATTTGTTGCACTATTTAATATACATTTGCTGCATATATTGTCTATTGGTATTGAGCACAGTCCGCTACAATCTGTGAATACTGCATTTTTAAAAGCTGCGCTGAAAACTTGGCATCGTATCTTGAGGCATGTATATGCATGTTAGCTTTTTAATAACGCCGTTATTACTGAAATAGCCAAGTACCAGTGGGTACAGGCATGCATGTTAATTTTTCTTCATTTCGTGCAGTTTTTTAACAGCCTTGCATTCAAGTTCTTACTGTAGACAGAAGTCCCAGATACCGTAATAAAATCAGTGGAGCTTTTTTTCCTACAGCGTGTATCTGTCTGGTGCTGAACTATGTGATTTATATGCAAGAAGTGAAGCTGTTGATAATGTGTCATTTTACAGAATGCTAGGTAATAAGCAAAATTGTATTAATAGGTATTCATATAAAGCACATTAAAAAATAAGGTCTATGAGGGCAATTATGCAATCAGTCTTTTGCTTAAATTCACTTCTACCTTCTTCCCATCTTTTCTGGATTTTAGTGCATGCACTGTTGCGCTGCGTCTCATCCCTCTCCACACCCTTCCTGTTTAGGACCATCTCCTGAAGACATGGTTAGGTTTCATCAGTCTCTTTGCTCAGTGTTTCTGTTTACATGACACAGTTACTGCTTCAGAAAAGAGTGTTTGTCGGTTTTAATCCAATGTATGCCATCTCTCTGCTCTTTGCCTTGTTATACATGAATGAAGGCTTGCTTGTTGTAACGGAGATAATATCTGTCCAGTAATTAACTAAAGGATGCAAAGAAAGCACGCAGTATTTGTCAGGTCGGGAAAGAAGCGGTGCCTCTCCTTTTGTAATGGAAGAACTTGCTCTGTGCACCCCAGTGCCTGAAACTTCCAGTCTAAGCAGTACCCTGTCCTTCTCTTGCGGGGAAGTTCACCTGTTGATCGAATCAGCTGCAATTCTGAGCTATTGGGAGACTTGGCTGCATGAGAGCCGGCCACCGTGCCTGGGGTACAGGCTGGGGTAGCTCCGGCGTCCAAATGCGCATGCAAAGATCAGCCAGAACAGATGCAGCAGAGTGCTTTCTCTTTATCAATAAAGCAGTAAGAAAATGAGGTAAAATCTGGCATAAATGTAATTAAAAGTGATGCTGAAGGATCTCAAAATGCACAGCTGTGTCTAAACAGGTGCTTGCCTGGGGCTGACCTGATGGTCCAGTAACACCGCATGGTCCAGGAATGCAGCGCTTCCCTCGTATTGAAAACCCCAAGTTTCATTTTTTCACTTCTTTTAAGAAAAAAAAGAAAAAAAACAAACATAGCAGTAAGATTACAGCCCACAACAGCTTTAAAAGCAAAGTGTGAGCACACTTCATGTTTTACTCCTAATGTTTTTAATTCTCCTGCATGGGAACTACCAGGCAGTAATTAGGTAGCTAAACCCCTGGTCTTTTCCTTTTACACTAGAGGATTTGGCATATGCTAATTGTCACCAGATCATTTCACATAATTGCCTTTTGGCGAAATTAAGTGGAAATTTCCTGAACATCTTAAAAGCTCATTCCCCCCCCCACTTCCCCTCAGAGCATCCGCTCCCATCTAGGAAGGATGCGGAAAATGTCAAGCGTGGTGGCTTCGTGCTGCAGTATGCAGGTGGCACTTAGGGAGAGCTGGAGGAAAAAGAAAACGCTGCTTCCCTGAAAAGAATTGCTGGATGCGGACAGCCAGGAAGCTGTTTTTGTTGTTGAGATTGCTAAGAGAGCAGGTTCGTGGAAAGCTGGCGGTTCTTGCGGGAGCAGGTAGGCTCTGGCTGGCAGAGTGCTGCTGTGCCTGGGAAGGGGAGGGGGACGCAGCGCGAGCGTCCCAAGGTCTGCCCCCCCCACCTTCTTTTTTCTGAAGGGGAGGGCTGTGGGGGGTTGGTTTTTTGTCAGGCTCTGTCTGGGGGGGGGTATTGTCCCAGCACATGGTTGTCAGTGCTCCTGTCATCATTTGTGTGAAAGAAGAAAGTGAGCCTTTTTTAGCAGGGAGAGTTGGGATTATCAATGGAGGCCTTGTCTCCTGTTACAATGGGCAGTTAGCTTAGGGCAGGACCTTAGGCAGAAATCAGCTACATTAAACTGTGAAAGGGCTCAGGCCACTGTATCAGCCATAATGGAGCAAGGGGAAGTAGTTTTCAGGAGAAAATGCTTAGTCAGGTGTGAAGACGTCCTTAGAAAAATAAACTGCAGCCCCACTAGCTAAATGGAGCAGGGTAGAATTAAATCTTTATTTTTTCAGAAAGTGCTTCACCACTGGCATCGGATTTTTGTGCTTGGGAAGGGGACAAGGACCGAGTCACATCCAGCTGGTGGGTTTGGTTGGTTTTAACATGTCAGTGAACCTGAACGGTTGCAACGAAGCCCTGCTGGACTGCAGTTCCCTGCTGGAGTTTGGGGTGCTGCTGCTGGGGTGGGTGATCCCCGGGGCCACAGTGGTGCTCACTGGTGGGTGCTCTGCCTTGGGTGTTGCTCACCCTGGGTAGAAATGGAAAAATATTCAAACATTTGCAACAATATTTTGGTGGTTGCCTCTTCTTGCAACCTAGGTTTTTGTTTTTTTTTTTTTTTTTTTTTGGCAGAGGGGGGGATTCATTCCTAGGCAGACCCACCAAGAGATCAACCTGTAGGAAAAAAAGAAAATCTCCTCTTATGAGCATCTTCAGAGCTGCAGAGCAGCTCAGGAACATCTGTTAACATTTCCATGGCCATAGTCAGCATAACTGCAACAGCACCATCTGGAAAATACAGGGGGACGAGTTGTAAACCTATTTTTAATGTAAACTGGTATTGAATGGTACCCTTTGCTTAGCCCAGGGAGCAACTCCAGGAGGGCCCGCTAATTCACGACCACTGCCGACCTTCTACATCCACCCCAGAGGAGGGGGGAAAGGCTGACAAACTCTCTTCTGTGCTGCTTTTGTTTTATTGTATTAGGCTCATAAAGGCACTTTCAGGGCCCATCTTTCTCCAGCAGAAAGGGAAAGCAAGGGGGGAATGGGGAAGAGGAGGACGTGGCAAAAAAAGACAGGCGGAGCTCTAGCTCCGTTTGTTTTCGGTGTCTGGTGATTAATAGGTTTTAAGGTGAATGGCAAGCCCTCGTTCCGGCGCGGCGAGGAAGGGGAGGGGGCCTGGGGTACCAGTGCCTCATCAATCTCACCCTTGCCACGCTCCTGCTTGCGGGGGGTGCTCGGCGGGCGGCCGCCCACCCCTGCCCGGCGAGCGGGGCGTGAGGCTTCAGGCGCGCTCAGGAGGTCGCCCAGGCGGGGAAGGGTCCCCCTGCTGCCCCCTGGGAGTGCTGGGGCAGGAGCCCCCGCGCTGCCCTGCCCTGGGGACTGGGGACGGGGACGGGGACGGAGCAGAAGCAGAGAGGCAGGGCTGTAGGGTCTGGCCGCTCCGCTGCTGCAGTGGTGACGGTTTGCTCGGAGCCTGGGTGGCTTTTGCAGATGCTACTAATGCGGCCTTACCTCGGTGAGCACAGATCCTCTGGCCTCCTTGGCATGTTCTTCTCTTGAGTTAGTACCGTGTTTTTATTACTGAAGCCAAACAAGCTATGAATTTGCAAACAAAAACTGCAGTAACAAACTCTTCCTATTTTAAGGTTGGTTTCTCTTTGTGCGCTCAACAATACGATGTTTCATCTTGTGCAAGTCTTATGTTGCTTTCAGAGACTTAGGAACTATTGATTTATACAGCGTGTATTAACTTCTTCAATAAATGGGGAGTATTCATCAGTGGGGTGTATTAAATTGGCCTGTATACGCATAGAAGCATCTTTCATCCTGTTAATGAAATGTCCTTACCATGCAACAAAGACTAATACACAGCAATTTACACACACAATCCCCCGCAGTTTAAATCTGAAGTTCAGACTTTTTTTTCCCCCTAAAAGCATCTATCAAAACTCAGGCTAAATGGATCTCAGTATCCCTCTCAAACGTATATCAGTCCAAAATTTGTTACTTTATTTTTCATTCCAGAGCTCCGTTATTGTTTAAAATCGTCTGTGTTTAAGCACTCCCAGAAGCATTTCAGTTTCATATACAGAGATTTAGTAGTTGAGTCCCTGTGGGGACAATTTCCTCTGGTTTGCTTCAGGCAGGGGTTATCAAGAAAAGCGAACTTCTGTTGTTTTTTTGCAATTCTTTACCATGCCCTCTAACCCAGCGTATGAGACCCCAGCTTTCAGCAGAGAGGAGTGATTTATCAGCAGATGACTTGGTACTTTGTAGATGCTGGGATTTCTCTCCAGAAATCTCCACTTCCTCTCGTCCTATTACCGCATGCACTGATGCTAATCTGCATGTGCCCGTGCCGCTCCACTTTCCTTTTCTGACACAGCCATAAATGGAGTTCTTCAAGTTGCCAGAGAAATTCCTGCATCTCGCAATGGCGTTTAGCTTAAAACTACCCATGCTGAAGTACTCAAAAATGTATATTGGAGAAAGGCCTTTGGCAGGGGGATGGCTAAGGGTCACCTAATAGGTGTCTCCTGTTGACAGCTTCTAGGGTTTACCTTTTGCTGCCAGTGGATGGGGTTAGGACCACACTTGTTACTCAGGCAGAGCTCCCATTGACTTCAAAGGAAGATGCATATGCAGGATTAATCCTGCTCTTTCCCAGCTAGTCCTTTCTTTTTCTCTTCCAAGGAAGCTTAGTTAACTTCAGGAATGCTGCTTTTAAAGGGTAGCTTATTTAGCATATTATGCATGATTATCTTGGCTTGCAAACTGTGTGTACTATTCTGAGTGGAGACAAAGTCCCTTTTCCCAGCATGTAATAAACTCTGCAAAATAGAATACAGTCCAAGCTGAGGGTAGTGATACGGCTGCAGACTGATTTGCAGGGGCAGAGAATCACAGTCCTCTGACCTGGAGAGCATATTTTCGAGGGTATAGATGGTAGTTTCCCATTTTTCCCCAGTACATTCTCTCCACACCTCTGCCCCAGCATTAACAGAGTGGCAAAAAAGCATCCTACCCTTATATGCAGTACCTTTATCTGAATCACCTGACTTCAGGGCGGTCATTCAAATAAAATGACTTACCTGGGGAAAAGTTTTCAGACTAAGGCGCAAACTTTAGACTGTTGATGATTTTTTGCCTTTTTTATTTTTCTGTGAAAAGTGTTAAGTAAAATATGTAATAACTTGACACCCGTGCTGTTTTCCCAAGATATTGCAGGGGGTCTCGGTATATCAAAGCAGTGGGAGGTGGTTTCCCACAGTTTACATGTAACCCCCTGTGGTACATAGAGGCATGTAAGTCCAGCTTTCTCCTCAAGTGTCGTTTCTTGTTTGTCGGCCTAAGTCTGACGCTCTAATATTATTCTGTCACTTACTTATTTTGTTAACTAACCAGTTCCAGTTTCTGTGAAAACAAGCTATCCATGGAAGACAGAACTCAGTGCTGTTGTAATGCCTGCCAGGATCTGAATGAGTTGTTTTTTTGTTTTGTTTTGTTTTGTTTTTGTTTTTGTTTTTGTTTTTGCAATGATGTGAAGATACAGCTGGGAGAGCACAGAACTGCGGCAGCTACCAGCCACACTGTGGGTCACCAAAGAGCACAGTTCCTGGCCAGCAGAAATCCCTCTTATTGGGAACGGTTGCTTTCTGCGAACCAGATTTTCAACCAGTTTTTTGGCATATAACGTTATGTGTTATTGAGTAGAAGCCTGGTGTGTAATATGACTTGTTACGTCAAACCCTTGCCAAACCTTTCAGTACTTTCAGCCTGTTTAGGTTGGTTCACTTGGAGGAAGACAGATTTTTGGTTAGAGTGTTTCTTTCGGCTTTTTCAATGAAGGGGCTAAGTCCCCATAGCTTCTGTGATGATGATGGTGGTGATGAGTCTGTGGCCAAGAGCTGTCTGTGGTTGTACCCGTGGCAGCCGGTCTGACCTGGAGCCCAGCCGGCACGGCGTGCTGTAGCTCACAGCGGTGGCTGGCCCAGCCGCGCTCCGTGCTGGGTGGTGCCTGTTACAGAGGTGCATCATTCCGTGTAAGGGTTGCAAAAAAAACCAGACATGGGAGAAGTTGTGGGAAGCACGAGCACTGCTCCTTTGCTCGCTTCTCTCGGACGGGCACTTTTTTTGCAGGTTATCGAGTGGGTGAGTCCAGTAGGTAGGTGCGTGCCAGCTGCGGGTTGCAGGGCAGCGAGGGGCAGGGGCTGGGGGAGGCTGGGAGGGCCGGAGCCGAAGCCGTCTGCGTCTGGACCAAAGCAGGGTGCAGGGACCGCCTGTCCGTTTGAGGCAAGACTGACGTTCCTTTTCCTTCTCACCCTGCTTTCCCTCTTCCTTCCCCCGGTGCAGAAAGTCATTTTCAAGTAACCGAGTTATTTCTGAAATGCTTTTAAGAGAAGCTGGGAGCGCCGGAACCGAGATGAGACAGCCACGTTTGGGGGTGCCAGGGCGCGAGCTGCGGCGCGGCAGCGTGCGTGCGGTCGGGGCAGCGGCAGCGAGGCAGCGGCGGACACCGGACGGCAGCGGCGCTGTCGGGGCCGCCCTGCTATCGCTGCTCGATTTTAATGTGATTCCTTTTACTTGATGTTAATGCAAGTTGTTCCTTACTTAAAGTAATAAAAGGAAATGAAGACACATTCTAAAATGAAACCTGACTCTAATCCATTCATCATCTAATACCAGCCTCTTTATCTTTGCTGGTACCTAATCTGGTTAAATGTCCCTGTTGTAGGATTTTAGTGAAAATCCTCTATGGGGAATAGGGTTTTTTGCAATTGGATTACTCGCAGTAAATGGTCCAGCAGTTCGCTTGTTTCAGCTTAATTTTTTCTTTGTGATCTTGTAAGGGTAAGTTACAGTTCAGCCTGCCTTCTCCTTTCATTCATTCCCTCATTTTTTTTTTTTTTTTTTTTTATTGTTGTGAAGAAAAAGATTTTTTTTCCCCCAGGGCTAAGAATGTGACAAGAAAAACCTCATGATATCTGTGTGATTCTTCCCCCCACAAGAGTTTTAATTTCAATAGCTTTATCTGTGTTTTTGCCATTATTTATATGGTTGAATATTTTAGTAGCCTAATTCGTCAGTAGCCAGTTTCCATTTATAAGCGCGCTCTGATGAATTGATAATTAATCAGCTCTTCTAAAATATATATATATAAAATATGCAGGTGATTGCTTGTCAGCTTAATGCTTGCTGATGAAGGGAATACTCTAGCACTACAAAGGCTTTTTATCTGGAGTATTTGCAATGAGCAGTAAAATGCAGAACTGAAAGTGAGGACAGGAAGGGGAAAGGAAAAGACCTACAGGTCAGTGAGCATTTGGGTCTCTTGCTAATTAAATGAGGGACTCCGTCAGCCCCTCACTGAGGAGTCTGCCTGCATCTTCAAGGTGAAGCACAAGATTATAAAATGAAAAGGACAAATTTTAAAGAGTTGCTGTTGCTCCATACCAGAGCACAACAGGTCAAGAAGATTAAAGAAACTCAAGAGCAGAGAAAGTGTGTGAGCAGGTTTTAAGCAAGCGGGTGGGAAAACTGCAAGGGTGACACCAAGAAGGGATCTGGAAAAGTATGAAGCTCGTGGAAATCCTGGGTGCTCTGTTTTCTGCACATTGTACCTTGTGCTGCAGCGGGGAGTGCGCAGCCCTCCTCTAACGCCATCGACCTTTTTCTCTTGACAGTCTAACAAAGTGCCAGTTGTGCAGCACCCACACCATGTACACCCTCTTACGCCGCTTATCACATACAGCAATGAGCACTTCACACCAGGAAACCCTCCTCCACACTTACCAGCCGACGTAGATCCAAAAACAGGTAGGTGGGAAATGGTTTTGGTTTTTGAGAGTGGGTGGGTGGATCTTTCCATTTTGCATATTACGGGGAAGGAGTGCAGTGGGAAAGATCTCCCATGCTGGAGCACCAAAGGGGGGGAATGTAAAATGTCAAACGCATGCAAGAATCTGGACAAAATAGTTTCTTTTAAAGCCAATTAGGCTTCAGAAGGAAACCTACTGGGTGAATTTTCATAAAGCTTCTGCAAAATGACGCCAGAGTTGCATGTGTGGGGTCGTTTGCAGGTTTGTTTCTTTGCAAGCATGGTACCTCTTCCAGTAGTTGGATCTGCTAACTGCTTGGTTTGCATGCATGACCCAGAGAGTTAAACATGTACATTCTGTGATCTGCGCTTACAAAATTGCAGCTGGAATTTTAAAGGTGGTGGGTCATGACCAGGTTCAAAATGAATCTCTTTTAATTCCCCAAATCCCATTGTTTCTGTGTCAGGAGTTCAGCCATATTTCTCCTATAATGTTGAATTTTTATCCATTCTAACTACTTAACTCCAGCTATATACTTGCAACTCTTTTCCCCAATGTAAGTCTACCCAACTCTCGGTTCAGCCTGAAGGGCAGTCTTCTTGAATATAGAGCAACGTGTAAAACCCTGACTAGATTTTTTGGTGTTACAGAATAGAATTTACATGTTATTCTAACTTTTTAAGAGTCCCTGTTTAACCTGAGGGCCCAGAGAAGTCAAGCAGTGTCAATCTTCTTTCTTCAGGCTGCATTGAGTTCCTAGTGACAGTGGTTTTGTTTTTGTTAATCTAAATGACAGCTAGTTAATTGGAAAGTACATCTGAAACTGAATCCATGTCCAGAGTTTGTCAAAAGAATTGCTGTGTTGGCCCTAACATACGCAGATAATTTATTTAAGCTCCAGCCCTTGAACAAGGCAATGCATTAGCTGTTTTTCACTCCATGCACTTCAGTGGGGGCCCCCTTTTAATTGTCCTTAATGCTAACTTCACGTGGCTTAAAAGGAATCCATCTCGCCATCCCTGGGTATTGCAAGTGAATGGCATAGTCAGCCTCTCATTTAAATAATGGTAGTACAGGGAATAGCTTTTAAATGGTTATCGTAAAACATATGATTAACGTCTGTAGACTGTTTACTTTTCTTCTGTGAACAGTCTTTCAAGTGTGCAAATAGCTCACCGGATGGTTAAAGCCTGGTTAATCTGTTTGGTTTTTGTAATGGAGAAAAAGCAATGTCTGCATGAAAATGTCACACAAGGAGATTTAATTTAGAGATTAAAAGCTTCCCGAGTGACTTAAAAAAAACCAGGTTTTAGCCATGACTAGAGTACCCCTTCCTTTTAACACTCTGTTTTAATTTTGCTTCTGCTGTGTAATTGTGCTCTGGCTTGTTATTTGAAAGACCCAGTCCTGTAGTCTTTACTCTGCTGAGTAATTCCTACTTCCCTTCAAGGTAAGGAGCTTAAGATTTGAGCTTCCATCTGGAATTGGTTTCTGCTCCCTGAATGGGAACTGCACCAGTTTCAGAGAGGACGGATGGGTTCCCTGTCATACCCCGCACACCTTCAGCCTCTGTCCCCATTAACCAAGCACTTCCAGGTTCTCTCCCATCTTTATTTCTTTTTTACTCTTCCCCTACGTTTCAGGGAAGGTAGGGATACAAAACCCAAGTGTCTTTTGTATCCCTCAGAAGCAAACATCATTTGCAATTATAATGACTTTGTAGCTCATTTTGGAGGTTACTTTGGAATACTGCCATGCTACTGAGTACGCAGTCAAAGTACAGGTAGGGCCTGTGCTCTTTTGGTGACTTTGAGAATAAAATAACCATGAACTTGGTACAGGGTCCATTTTTCTGTTGATCATTGAAGACAGCACCTAGCACAGCATCACGCCAAAATGGTAGCTGAGACTCCTAAATTCTTCACTTAAGTAATAAGAAAATAATTATCTTTGATTGAAGAGGTGACTGAGACAGAATCGCATCAGTTTTTTGGTTGAAACTCATTTAACAAGATGCCAAGAGGCCATTTATAAGGCTGCGAAACAACCTTTGGAAACTCAAAGCAAAGTCATGAGTATTGCAATAAAAAGGAACAGATAGTGATGTAGAAACATACATGATTTTTCCTTATATCTACTTATTTCCATGTCTCAACACTAACACCGCTTCATGTTTCTCTTCTGCAGGAATTCCAAGGCCTCCACATCCTCCAGATATATCTCCTTATTATCCGCTATCACCGGGCACTGTAGGACAAATCCCCCATCCGCTAGGATGGTTAGTACCACAGTAAGGAGTTCCATTTTTTTAATTTCCATTTTCTTTTTTGATGTGTAAAATTTATGTTAAAAATTGTGCGCGTACGCCTGTGTGTGTGCGTTGAGATAAGTCTGTTTGCCAGCTGCCACTTTATTGAGTGATTATCAATTTACCCATCTCATAAAAATTAATTAAAACTTACACCAAGTCATGTGGTCTTAAACAAACATGGGCAGTTGGGCACAGCTTTGCATGTTGTCTCAACCAGCTGATGGCTTGTGAAGCATGAATTTTTAAACTGTTATGCAGAAATGTTCTTTTCTTGTTAATACCCTTACACACTGCACCACGTTTGTTTTTAATATGCCCTCATATTTGGTTTTCTGGGAGTTCACAGTGGATCTAATGGACTTCTTTAGTTTTTTTAACAGGACCATCATCACTATAAATGTGCAATTTTAAATTTCATTGGCCTTCCCCCTTAAAACTCCTTTAGTTTTTCTTGTGAAACAGTAGAGCTTTACATCGACTGGTGAACAGCATTCCTGGTCGAGACAGGGTTGGACAGTTGGTATCTAAGGAATGGAATTTTCTTGCAAACAAGAAAGAGGAATTAGTTTACTTTAAAACCAGCTAAGAAAAAAGCTATGGAAAGTAGTCGTTGTGGGTTTTTTTGGGAGGAGGGGGCGGTTTCGTCTCTGTATATTCCACTTGCAGAGCCTTGTTGGATATGAGGTTCCCTCCGATAAATGAGTACTTCTTTTCTTTTTTTCTTTTTCTTTTTCTTTTTCTTTTTCTTTTTCTTTTTCTTTTTCTTTTTCTTTTTCTTTTTCTTTTTCTTTTTCTTTTTCTTTTTCTTTTTCTTTTTCTTTCTTTTTCTTTTTCTTTTTCTTTTTCTTTTTCTTTTTTTTCTTTTTCTTTTTCTTTTTCTTTTTCTTTTTCTTTTTCTTTTTCTTTTTCTTTTTCTTTTTCTTTTTCTTTTTCGTTGCCATGTATGCAATGGGTTTGTGATGCATTTAAACACTTCCTAGGCCTTGAGTACAGTATATTTGATATAAATACTCATAAAATACATTTGTGCTGCTGCATACAGTGCTTCTCTGCATTATAGATCAAGATTATTACCTTATTTTTCTCACATAGGTGGCCTCATCAATATCAGGGAGATATATTTTTTTAGAAATGACTTGCCCAAAGCTAGAAATAGTTTACTTCTGCTTGAGGTTGTTTAGCCAGCTGCGCTAAAATACCTGTCTGTGAGTTTGCCTTCCCTAAGGAAACAGAATTCACACCCACAGGAGAGTAGGGCACAGCGGTGGAGTCTGCACATGCTCCCGGGTCTCAGGCAGGTAGAGGGTTTGGGGGCACAGACACCTGGGGTGCTGGAGAGGCACAGAGGATCCCGGAGAGCTGGAGCTTGGACCTCAGCCTCAGCAGTCCACTTCTGGCCACTCTGCAAGCTGTCCTTCATCACGGGGTGGTCATGCAACTTGTTGGATTCACTCTCCTTCACTGAGAGTGAAGCATATCCAGCTCTCTGCAGAAGGCTGAGTTTCTCCAGAAGAGCACAGCATGAGCAGGACAAACACCCAGAGTGTTGTTCTCTGAAATCATAAATTCCTGCTCATTTGTGGTGATTTACCTTCTACGTAGGACACCTTTAACGTATGTCAGATTCTTTTTAACTGCTTTCTTGCTTGCAGGGCCTAGCTTGCAGTACAGCCAGCTGAGGGTCAGAGCTCTGTTGAAACTGCTTAGCTCAAGTTTGCATAGTAAAAGCCTCATCACTTAAAATAAATATACCCAGTGAATGCCAAAAGTCAGTAACATTAAAGATGTGAGAGTTTAGGAGGAAATTCCTCATTGTTGTTGACCTGTGCCTCATTGTATATCTTTGTCTCAGAGCCTTTCATCTGTATGTGCAGACACAGGTTTGTCCTCCTTGAACCTTGTCTTGTGGCTGCCAAACCCACACGAATGTTGCCACGTGTGGCCAGTTTCATCAGGCAGGTGATAATGGCCACCTTTGTCATGAGAAGACTCTGTCATCACTGCTGGTTTATAACAAGCCAACACCCATGGCATATTTGTCTACCCACAGCTGTTACAGCTTCTACGAATATTTTTTTTGAGGAATGATACCATCACATTCACTGTTGCTCTAGGAGAGTAGTGTGGCCAACTTGGAAGAAGTAACTCAAGATTTTTACTTCCCCTCTCATTGCCACTGATGCTTCACTGTCTACTTCCCAACACATCTATCCTCAATTGGCCTGGATGTCTCTAGCATAGTACCCCCCCAAAACGCATCCTGCCCATTCAGATGATAAATTTGAAGGACAGATGAAAAGAACTAGCCAGCACAGACAAACCTCAATCAGAAAAAGTTGTGTGTCTTTCATGAGGATGCTGTTTTGCATGTTGCTGTATTTTTTAATTATTGTAATGAGGTGTGATTGTCTATTGGTTACCCACAATACTTCTTGGGGACTCTCCCCCGGTAACTCTTGTCAACACTTGTTAATCTGACAAAAGGCTACAAATTAAGCTCTGTTAATTTAATGTTTTCTCACCGAGATCTAAATACCGAAAGAGGCCCAAAGCGCAACTGAAGTCCTTTGATTCACTGTACTTTATTTTGGTATAAATTTACATTCATTATTGTTTTCCTTTGGATGTGTAGCCCTCAATTAGTGTGATGGCTCCATTAAAGCAAGCGAGACTTCGCCTTTAATTATTACAACAAAACACCTAGTTTCAGCTTGGGGAGAGGGTCTCTATTGACATAAGCAGAGGTTATAAAATTTAATTAGCCATTCCTATCAGATTTATGGCATTCAAATTGTTCTGTGTTTCTTTCCTTTGATCCTTGCTGTACAATCCCCAAGATTTTTGTTCTGATCAAATGAGAATAAAGCTTACTGTGCAGAGAGAAGTTTTTTTTTTTTTTTAAACGCTTTTTTCTTTCTCTCATTCTCTTTCCCTTCTTTTTGCTAGGCAAGGTCAGCCAGTGTACCCAATCACGACAGGGGGTTTCCGCCACCCTTACCCAACAGCTCTGACCGTCAATGCTTCCATGTCAAGGTGAGTTCAAATACTGAGGTCCTGAGTCGAGAGCAAGTGTAACTCCTCCCGCCATCCTCTCTAGAGGAGGGCATTTCATCTAGGAAACGTATTCTTGAAAGCACATCAGTTAAACGGTCATCCTTATTTTTTTGGTAGGGCGGAGGAGGAGAGGGTGAGCCGTACCTTCCAATTTGATCAGAAGAGGGTGTATTAGTGCTCTCATTGGGCTTTAAGAATTTGTTTTTGAGGGAGAGGTGGAGGAGCGAGAAGTCGTCTTTAAAAGCCAACTAAATGAAAAAGCTGTGAGAATGTGATGTTGAAAAAGCAAGGAGGAGAAGTCATGCCACCTTTTGCTTTCTCGGTGGCTGTCACCCAGAGCAGTGCTCTGTGTGTGAGAGGGGAGGCCGACAAGTGGGGTGGGAGCTGCTCTTCAAGCAGAGTTGGGAGGAAGGTTATTGCGCTATGTTTTCCCTACCAAAGCTCCAAACACTGATAGTCAACATAAAAGGGCCTGCCTGACCCTCTAAAGCTTTAGAAGTATATATTTCTCCCCCGCCCTACCTTCAATTAATTCCATCTAATTTTCCAGGGGCTGCTAGTTTTATTTACAAACTGGTTGGCAGCACTATGTTTAAGTAATCACTAATTGCTCCTAATGATAGTTTTATTTTCTGTTCATCTGATTTTCAGTCTGGTTAATTAAATCGGTGGAGGTTTAGACTTTCCTGATGGGCTGAAACAGCTAATCCATTTTGATGATGGCACATAATTAAATTAGCATGCATTACATAGCAAGGTTCCACGTATCTACCCTTCTCTGTCCCTTCCTCTCCATTTCTGCAGTTTAATATGTGAAGGTTGGTGTATAGAGGATTCAAGGAGGCCAAAATTAGGTGGGGGGGAACACACCTCCTTGAGCAATGGAAATCTGTAACTAGAGCTTGTGAGTGAATGGGTAGGGAGATACTGTGTTGTGTGCTTTAGATAAGTGGAGTAAAAACAAAAATAAAAATTTGCCCACGTTGCTCCAGCAAACAGAGAAAGACAAGTGAAAACGCAACTTTTAAAAGAAAAATTAATAGACCCAGCATGGGAGAAAAATCCTGGGTTGTGGAGAGAGCTACAAATTTAAACAATGATTCCCTCCCTCTATTTAATCTTTTTTAATATCTATAAAGGACTTGCAAGCATGGTGCGAGGCAAAGTAGAGCTTGATTTAGTTTAATTATTATTAGAGAGGCTAGTCATTTGGGGGAGGGGGGAGTCTATATTCCCAAGACAGGCTTTATGAAAGGTATCTAGTTAAAAAGAGTACACAGCAAATTAAATACATTATTGTGGTAATGGGACGACAGAAGTAGAGGTCTATTATACTTATGGCAGTTATAGGAAATGTAGGCTCCTTGCCCTGTTCTAGCACATCCTTTGATATTCATTCCATTCAGCAGCAGGGCCAGGACTTCTCAGAATTAAGTGATGGGTCATTATACTTTAAACACCATGGAGAAGCCTAGATTGGCAATTAAACAGCACTTGCTGACACTCGCTTGTGCCACCCTGTGACCCCCTTTAGATTGAGTTGTTGGAGCTCGGGGCCCTCAGCCTGCTAAATTGGTAGCAGGCACTTCTCCTGACGAGGGCTGGCTCTGAAATCTGCCGGCTTCAAAGGGAGCAAGATCATGTATAAACCATAATGTGGGTGCACCGTGGCTCAAAAAATAAGGCAGGAATAGATGAAATGTTACAAGTGCAAGGGGAAAATGAGAGAATAATGACAAATCTAATGCAACTCAAAGCAGGATTGTTGCACAGAAAAATGCATCCCACTGCTTGTGCATAAAATCAAGGCAGGCAGATGACATCCAGTTAACAGAAACATGTCAACAGTGAAGTAAAGTGAGAGTGAGTAAGAGAGAAGCCCTTGAGACAGCCAGGAACAAAAAATTAGTTGTCCTTAACAAGTTAAGACTCATCATTATATTCTGGCTTGGAGCCATAAAAGGAGACAGTGGTGTATAATGAGCTACTTAGAATTTTTAGGGTGTTTATTGCAATTCATGGAGTACTTGTCTAGAGAAAAAAATACAGGGGGATGTCTTAGGCAAAGGTGAGGGGTGTGTGTATATGCACACAGCCTTTCTTTTTGTCTCTTGACACGTGCCCATACGTACACACATGCTCAGGCGCACACGCAGGCAGATGAATAGATTTAAGATGTTTATCCTTTGTTTCAGCCCAGAAACTTCTCTCCTGGTTTCCCGTAGATGGGAACACCCTCTGGGCAGACCATGCTCTGATGCACGTTTTCTCATGCCTGCCATATCAGCTGGAGCACCTGCACTCAGCAGTGGGACAGCCCTTGCCCTGAGTAGCCGGCATCGCTGAGCCGTGAGGCTGGCGTGACGGGGCTGCCTGTGCCTGCCTGCAGACGTGCCCTCTGGGCAGCTCCGGCGCGGGCCTCAGGGCCACGGCCTTGGCTCTGGCCAAACGCCGAAGCCAGGGCAGACCCCAGCCTCACCACCCCGTCCTCCGAGGCCTCATCCATGTCTTTCCAGAGCCTTCCCTTAAAAGGGATTCCCGTATTTGCCTGTGTTATGATATAGACCTTTGGAGCATATAATGCTTCCCAGCCCTGAATATTCCCTGAGCTTAGTAATTACAGTTCATTAGTTAGAGTGTGCTTATGAATAGTTTATAAAAGGTTAATGGGTGACTAATAGTGATTTTAATAAATGGTTTAAACTATTAAGGTAGTGTCTTCAGGTTGTTTTAACCATTTACAACTCTTTTCTCTGGTTGTAGCATCATCCCACTCACTTCTTAAGCGTGCAGTATGCTTGTAATATCTCTTGATCCTTCATTACCCCCCTATAATATGCCCGTAGTGCGAATTGAGACAGGGTTAACTGACTGATGGGCAAACAGTGGACCCACTGTGAAAAAACAACTGCTGTGAGAGGAAATCAGGAAATAATTTAACAGAATTACACTGGACAAACACTGCACAGCAGTTAAGTGGTGGCAGTGGAAAATACCTGTTGTAATTGAAATTTCAGAGGAAATTCACTTTTGCTGAATGTAATTACTGAAGTTGGAGTGTTGCCAGGAACTTAAAAATTAACACTCATCCCCATTCTTATTGCCATGTGACTGGATGACTACATAGAAATCAGTAGGCACTTAGACTTTGAGTCTAACACACTGCTCTCTGGAGTCCATGGGATAGTGTGATTGACTTTTGGTTTTGGAGCACGTTTTTATAGCCCCAAACGTAGAAAGGATTGTGTAAGTCTGATAGGCAGCATTGTATAAGACGGGCATTTTCAGTGTGCAGTAATAAATGGTCACTGGTAATGAACACAAAACTTCCTTTGGAAAACTGCCAACCCAAAAATAACTGCTGAGCTGTAGCTGCCTGCTGATGAAGGTTAGCATGTCTCTGAAGTTGAGAGTTCACTGGCTACAGTCTCAGCCCAGCCAAACTCAGTGGAGGCTTTGCCATCATTTTTGTTACGGCCAGGCTTCCACACAACACGCGTGTGTAGGCATCTCCTCCTCGTCTGCCCTTCCTCCCCATATAGTCACTCTTCCAACGTGCAAATACTCATTCTCTTTCTCCTAAATCATACTTGGGAAAACATTTCTCCCATAACTGGGGGAGAGGTTACATTTTAAGCAGATTTTCTTCACCCTCCTGAATTTTTGATTAGCTGGAGGTACTTAAAGCTTCATCAAAAATAAACTGACAAAATAACTCCCTGTATTTTGTTGAATTTGTTTCCTTTGAAGATCCTGACCATACAACAATTCAACATGTAGGCAGTGTTCATTTTTCAGTGCATTTTAATTTTTGACCAGATCCTCATTCAGAAAGCAAGTCCATGACCCAGTTATCACAGCCACTTCCTGGGGTCCCATTCAGAAGCTTAACAAACATCATCTTTTGTCCCCATTAACTCCAGCTGTAATCCACCTTCTGTGATATTTGGGAGGCCTTCTGCAGTGATGAGTCTAACCTTATTCAGGCCCACCCTCTCATACCCTGCTGTCCCTGTGCTACCACCGCTCTCGGCTGTTCTTCCTTGCTGGTATATGCCCTCTGCCCTTCCCACTGTGTCCTCATGTCAAACAAGCTCCTCCTGTCTGCTCTCCGAAGGTGGGCTTTTCGTCTCCATCTTCATCCTTTGTTGTCCCATCATCTCTGGCTCTCTTTCCAGTTTGAAACCTAGCAAGCCCCAGCAGCATCGCCCTCACCTCAATGCTTTATCTTTGCACAGAATCAGCCTAGGAGAGACGGTCCTCAGATAGGATGTGTGCTGACTTTATATCACTGTGCTTATACTGATGTCAGCGAGGTCAGGATTTTGTCATGGGTTTTATCATCACCCATGTTTATGTGGATACATTTTTTTTAAAAAGCAGTCCCCTGTGAGCTCTCGCTATCAGTTTTTATTGTTTGCATTGTACTGTGGCTGAAGGCCCCAACCCCTGTGGGAACAAACTTCAGCTCTACGCATGTCCAATCAAAACACACACAAAGAGAGAGCGGGAGAGCAGAAGAAATCAATACAAAGGCCCAGTTGTGTCTTGGTGATGGTGGGGCAGTGCCGTGGCGGAAGTGGGACCTGGCCATCGGTCTCCTTGCAGCCGCGCCGTTCCCTTCTCTTCTGACCTACCATGCACCAAAGCATTTCCCCAGACATGCACTTCTCTCCCAGCTACTTTTGTCAGAGAGCAGGAAAAGCGTTTTGACAATCCACTTGGAGATTTGTGTCCATGAGTCTTCAGCAAAAGTAAAAATCCAGAGAGGAATGGCCATTTTTCTGGCCATTCTCCTCATCCCTTGCCATCACACCCTCCTCCTTTCTTTTTCTCCATGTCTTTGTTCATAAGAGCTGCAATTCTCTACAGTCTGAACAATTTCACATTCTCCCTGTCAGTCCCTGCTCTTCCCTGCTCTTCCACTGCCTTCAAAGACAAAATACTTCTGTCTAACAGTCTTGAGTACTACCAGCTGGTAGACAAAGATGCACAGAGCTCATAGTGGACAATACTTCTTGTTTATGGAAGTACTTCTGTGTCATCTTCTGAATATAAGGAATGTCTAGGCAGTTTTTTGGGTTTTAAGCTCAGTAATGGAATTTATAAGAGAGGAGAAAAAATAAATCCGATTATATTTCTGATAATTGTACACAGTCTGCTTAACCATAGTGTATGATCCCATTTTAAACCCCGTTAGATAGAAAAAATGGTTCTGTATCAATGATAGAAGGTATAATTCTTTATCCCATTGCATTTCTGTATTCTTAGCGTACTTTATTTGGACCAAGGTGGTTCAAAATCTGGGATAAGTGTAGGAATGTACAATGAAAAAAACCTTCTCATTTGCCAGATCAGTTTAGTCTTGGAATTTTTGTGGGAAGGTATTTTTAAGCCAAAATTTTAGGCTAGATCCCATTCCCTGGAAACCTATTGACTTCAGTGAGGGTTTTCTAAGGGAAAGACAGTAGCTCAGTTGTATCATGCTTTCCTGATTCACTGCAAAACATTTTTGAGATAATTGAGGAATAGTGATAAGAAGTCAATAATGCTTTTGAGAAGTTTGTTAATTTCAGTTAAAAATTAGAAAGCCTGAATGGTAGTGGTATGTTTGTGCTCTGGCACCAACCTATGAATTAGATACACACAGAAGGATCGCACATCCCTCAGAATCTAGTTGCAGGACAGGGGCCTGTCCATGTATAAGACCATAAACTATAAAGCTGACAATATTTTTTCTCTTTAGAAGGGCTAGACTGTTATTTTACTTGAATTTAAGCCTTCCTAGGTTACCCTAATGGATCAAAATTGACTTAATTCCACCATCTTCCAAACTTTTAAAGCAGTGTGGCTCAGAGATTATTATTAGACACAAATATTTTCTTTTGCTCCATCAACAAAATGTACCTAATGAGACTTATATAAGGATTATAAAAACACATCTAGATTGTATTGGCATTAATATTTTATTTTGCTGTCAATATACAACAAAAGATGTCATCCCAAATTCATAACATGATTCAGAACTACAAAAATTGATTCCTTGGTTGCCACAGACAATTTCTCAGTAAAGAAATAGACTGGTGGATTTTCTTGCAGGTAGCTGAAATTCCACTTTCATCCAAGTTAATCCAGTTGAATTTGCCTTTTGCTAAAGATGTTAAAAATCATGATGTCTCATGTCAGTAATGATAATGAAGGGGAAGATTGGCTTTAATGACATTAGAAGAGTCATTATGTTTAATTTATTGCTAATTAATGCTGCCAGCTTTCATATGCTTTATCTAGCTGTCATGTGCTTGTTATATGCCTTTTTTTTTTTAATGTGTGTACACATCCCTCCCCATTCATTCATTTTTATTCTGACGATTTACACAGCTTTCTGTCCTCTAGGTTTCCTCCACACATGGTCCCGCCACACCATAGTTTACATACAACTGGAATCCCTCATCCGGCCATAGTCACACCAACAGTCAAACAAGAATCTTCCCAGAGCGACGTCGGCTCACTCCACAGCTCGTAAGTGTTTGCTTCCTGTGTGTTGTTTTTAGAACACCCAAAATATCACCTTTGCATGTGTAGCTTTAAAAAAGCTTGGGTTTGTGGGAACGGTTTTGCTGTAAAATATTTTTTAAATTGCTTTTTCTCTTTTGTTTTGTCTGATTGAGTTGAACATAGTTTGACTACCAATGTACGTGAAAATAAAGGTAGCATCTTTCAGAGTACTTCTGTGACATAGACAATTAGGTATTAATTTCCCCTCTTTTTAACAAGGAAGTGGAATTTTCTTGATTAAAAGTAAAGCTTTTTGACTGTATTCTCTGTTACTCAATGCCTGGTTTGAAGCTGTGAGGTACCAGATACACAACAGGAGAAGATAAATTTGAGCATGAACAGTTTGCTGAGAGGGGCAGAGAGAGCTGGTATCAGGTTTAGGTTTGAAACGAGGAGGGCAGTCATCTGTCTCTGCCCCTAGCATGTCTGGTGCTTCTTGTCTTTCATTTCATTGGTGAACCAGAAAGACAGCATTTAAGTTCCCAGTGACGATGGGATGTTATTATTTCCTCCACCATCATGCTCACATGCCCTCCCCATTATCTAAGAACCCATTTTCTGGGTGCCAATGTCTTTCTGAGGTTATTCTAGGAGCTGAGGGTGTACTTGGTGATATCACGTAAACATGAGACAGGTTTTTATTTTATAATGCTGTTAAAACTGTTCTCATGCAGCAGCCAGGGTAAAGGCTCTAGAGAACCTTCTGTTCCTTTTTCTAGAGACTAATTTCTGAGGATTAATGTTAAGGGATTGAGGGGATTAATTTAATAAATTCACAAGAGTTCTCACTGTGAGGTTTTTGTCTGTTGTATCTTTACCCTTCAGAAAACATCAGGACTCCAAAAAAGAAGAAGAGAAAAAGAAGCCACACATAAAGAAACCTCTTAATGCATTTATGTTGTATATGAAGGAAATGAGAGCAAAAGTTGTAGCAGAATGCACATTGAAAGAGAGCGCAGCCATCAACCAAATCCTCGGTCGAAGGGTAGGTAACAAGGGAGAAGCACAAGCAGGGACTGACTCTCGGTAGGCTTCACACTGCTTGCAGAGAAAGGAAATTGTGTCCTTCTGAATCAGCGTGTTTTCCTGTTATTTTGATAATGGATAGGGAAGTACTCCGTGTTCACAGAATTCAACTAAACCAAAGACCTTGGTTTTTTTTTTTTTTTCTCTTTTTGCTGGTGGGGTCATTCATGGCGAGCAGGGAGAGTTAATTAATAGCAGTATTATTTCAGTATTATTTCCATGACTGGGAGATGCAAAAATCTCAGATTTCTTATTTTGTCCTAGAAATGGGCAGGAAAGTAAATGGGGAAGGAAGAGGCCTTTGGGAAGTATGGTACTACATGTATCAGAAGCTGTGTGAGCTGGAAGATAAGAGGGGATGTTGATGGAGAAAGGAGAAGGAGAACTTCTGTAAATCTGTACTTGAGATCTGACTCGCGACAAGTGCTTCAGCTTCTGGGTCCTGTCCTCTGTTCTTTGCTTTTGTTTAGTTTTCTTAATTCTCTCTCATCAGGAAAACGAAGGGGCTGAATGAATATAAATGATTAGTTTTGACTCAGTTGAGTTAACTGGAGTTATAATCTGGAGCTATAAATAAAATATGAATGTCAGTATGCCCAATCATCTGTTTTATCTATTTTTTTTAAATCAATTCTAGCTGTATTTATATATAAGTAATATACTCTGCTGTTTACACACTTAAAACCAAACCAAACCAAAACACTTGTGTTTTTTATTTTGTCTTTTTCTCTTTTCTTCACCTCAGTGGCATGCGTTATCCAGAGAAGAGCAAGCGAAATACTATGAACTAGCAAGAAAGGAACGACAGCTTCATATGCAGCTGTACCCGGGCTGGTCCGCACGGGATAACTATGTAGGTTCCTATGTAGGTGGAAATTTTTTTAGTAGTAGAGCTTGTAGAAATGTATATGTGACCTGCTGAACTACGACCACACATTGCACACAAGCACTACTTGGAAAGCGTGCCTCAGGATCCCAATCTGGTAACAGCAACGGACGCTTCCCTCTCTGATACTAAAACTATTGGGGATAATTCACAGCCCTCCACTTGGAAGAGGCTTCCTGGCTGGGACTAGTAAAAGGTTAGAATTGGGGCATGACGGTAGAGCTCTTTGAAGAAACTCTTGCCTTCACTTTTACCAGCATCTGGAGATGCTATTTGGCTTGCTGGTCATTTTAAATTTTATTTTATATAAAAAAAAAAATTAAAAATTCCCCTAGTATGGCTCCTCTCCTTTCCACCAAAAATATGAATAATTAGTGTCTTGTGCTTATCTGTGTGAGAGTATAGTGGAAAGTGGAAGAATGACTTATCCTAGCTTCAGAGAAGGACTGGCAAAACCAAAAGCGTGACTCGTTTGAAAGTCTTACTCTCAAGTGGGGTTAAATGAATTATTCCACGCTCTACTGTTGTATATTTTGATTATGTTCTGCTTTTTCATGGCCATGTTATCTTTTTTTTTCCCCTCATCATTTTTTTGAAGAGTATTTTGGAGTTTGTGATCAATTCATGGAGTGTTCTAAGGTTGATTCCCCCCTCTGCCTTTCAGAAAGCCTGTTTTATAGCTAAAGTAGTAGAATTTTCTGTCTGTTAAAAATATAAGGCCAGCGTTGTAACCACTTACTAGTAGTATATAACCCCTTCTTCCATGAAGAATAAGCAGTGTATCTGGTAGTAAGTGTTTACAAGCCTAAACCCATAAATTCTTGACAGATTTGTAGATTGGTGGGAGCTCTAAACCCTCCTTAATAGGATTATAACAGCATCTTGATTTAAAAACAAACAAACAAAAAAACAACCTAAAACTTTCAAGGTATCTGACTCTAGAATAAACGTTGCTCCCTACCTTCCAGGTAGACTTACATGCAGGTTTGGGGGCTAGCACCTGTAAATTTGACGTTAGTTATGTACAGTGTTACACATTCTGTTTTTGTTGAATTCTGTCTCTTCCGTCATTGCCATCATCGCTGCCTATTTTACTGTAAATACCCTGTTTTGCGTAAGTCACGTAAACTATTTGCTTTGTGTATGGCAATGTTTATCTCTTTGAGCATTTGTGCTTCCACATGTATGTATCGGAAAGCCAGGTCACAATCTGCAGCAAAGCCTAGAGCAGCAGCGTCTCTCTGCGCTCTTCCACCATTTCAGCAGTAGAGAATACACATGTTCACTTATTTAGCTACATTTACTTAAGGGTGCTTTTTGAAATCCTCTTCTTTCTTGATCATCTTGTTTTTCAGCTGGGCTCTGCCTCGCTCCCTCCTTTGCTCGTTGTTGAAGATGTAGCAGTGCGTGCCCCTCAGAGACAGAGGAAACCTCTTTAAGCCAAACAAGGCACTGCTCCTGCTAAGAACATTTTCCCTTTCTTTTCAGCAGTCTGGCCTGAGACTGTCAGACCATAGGCTTAGGTAGTTCCTCAGCACTGTGCAGTATTGTCATCTTGGGTGTTCAAAAGAGAGTATAGGCTCGACTGAGGCTTCGGTAATGCTCATTCTGCGCAGTGCCTGTGCCACCGACAGATGGGCATGTACAAAGCCTTCAGTATTTAGGACCTTTACTTTTGTCCTCACCGTGTGAGCACTGAGAAACCCTTTCTTCTTGAGCTAAAAAGGACAGGATGAGAAAGCTGGCGCTTTCCCAGCGGCTTGATGCTGTACCCCCAAGTGACCTTCAGGGGGAACCTTCCTGCCTGAGGAGAGCGCAGCAGCTTTGCATCACACGATTGCATCATCTGCAGGATTTATTTTTTTTCCTCTCCCATCTGCTCAGAGCTCTCTGAGTTCCCCACCTCCCTCGGCATTTCATAGGGTCTTAAGCCTTTCACACGTCCAGAATGCGAGCATGTTCGGGGTACTTGAAATGGTGAAATCGTTAGGCATTTCACATCAGGCAAGAGGATGGGGCCAGCTGTAGCCCAGGTCTTCAGAAATAGGAGCAGTACATTCAAGAAATGCAGCTTTCAGCCTCCTCTTAAATAAGAGAAAAAGATTCAGTGAATCCCCTGTGGCTTGCTGGTGTCACAAGGCACATTCCGTCTTCCTGAGATCTAATATAAGATGTTAAGCAGCACTGAGTGCTGGACTCAGAAATATGTAAGGGTCTAGTCACCTTGCCTGCCGGTTGTCTAGAAAATTAGTACTGAAGAACTCTGCAGTCCTGTCAAAACCCGTGTTGGTTTGGCTCTGTAGAGAGAGCTGCCAAAACATTTACAAGTATGTACATCCACATTTCCTTGCAGCCTTTGAATTTGTATAGGATGATGACAAAAAATGTTATAGACCATCTGCTCCTGTCTTAGGAGGACAATCTGAGGCAAAGACAAAACTATCTTCTGCCGAGTGCTTGAAGAACTGCTGCCATAATTCTTTCCTTAAGTCCATGTATTGATTTATCTATGTAATAACTTCTCGTGGTGCAGAATTTGAACAAGCAAGCATGGTAGTTTTTCCCCGCTACATTAGCAAAGAATGTCAAAGAAGTTAGTGGGACCTTTTTCAGTTCTTTGTTAGGAAAAGTTTTCAAAATTTTTATTGAAAAGGAACCAGAAATTCCTGGTCCCTGGCTGACATTTCTCTATATCAGTCATTTTTAATAGACTGCTCCCTAAAGGGGTTATAGTGCTTTAACATGTGGCTTGAAGAGTTTGTAAAGGGCCGATGGCTCGTGACCTGTGTTCTGGCTGGCCATCAAGTGAAAAAGTGATGAGGTCTCAACTTGGAATAGCCCTTGAATTCTCAGATGCACTGAAAAATTAATCAAGTTGGCCACAAGATGCAGTCTGTTAATTATGCGAATGGCCTCCCTGAGATTAAATAAAAATCAGGCTTATGGTCCTTAGGCAATTGTCTGGTTTCAGTTACATTGTAAAACTGGAAAAAATTCACTGACTTTCACAGGCTTACTGTCAATTTAGATCAATGTAGATGGAGTAGAGTCTGAGCCTCTTGTATTTCTGTGTTATGTGGACTTCAGGATACCATGTTTTCCCCTATTGTATTCTCAGGGATTTTTAGAAGCACTGCTTGTCTGTCTTGTCTTCCTGTCGTGTTAGACAAATGGGTGTTGTAGCAATTGACTCAGAGCAACAACTTTCTATATCCCCCAAAATGACCTCAGAGGTGTCCGAGATGTGTTCTCAGCAGCATTCGGGCTGTAGGATTATGTGCATGTTGCTTGAAAGACCTTTAAAATAGACAGTGCACACTGCTTTTTCGATCACAAGAAGGCTTTCTCAAACAAGACTGTACTTGTCACGGCCTGGACAGCAGGGTGGCAGTCTACAGGCAAGGAGGAATGAGTACAGAAGCCCCGTGCCAGACAGTTGGCTTTTTGGGAGGAGAAACACAACAACAACAGATCAGAATCTGACATTCATATAGGGGGAATTTCTTACTGATGCATTCCAGGGAAGGTATCATTGTCAGCGTGCCAAATATTACAGTGGGTGTGCCAAGCTGAAGCCAAGCTGAAGCTCTGTAGTTGGGAGCCAGACCAACCTACTGAGAAAGAGAAGTCCATCATGTGGGAGAACCTCTTGGCCTCCCCACAGATACATCCAGCCCTTCAAAAGTGCTGTGAGATTCCTTCTTCCAAGACATATTTGTTCCCTCTTAACCACAAGGGACTGCTGGTCTGGTGTCTTTTCACCAACTTGTCTTATTACCACATCTTCAAAAGCAGGAATCTCTGTGCGTTACTGGCCCAAATGTTGTTGCTTTCAGTATCTGGCGACCTGTGAAAACAAAATGACTCTATTGTCTTGCACTGGCCTTTTTGTACTGCTCTGCAAACTCTGTAGCTCAGTGTTAGAAGAAGAGTTTTCTTAGAAAATAGTTTCTCTTTTGAGCCATGCTTATCGCTTTATAACTTTTCTCTAACGAGACAATCATTGGGTTTTGGTGCTCCTGCTCATGTCCTCTCCCACTCTGCTGGTGGCAAACAGAAATGCCAGCTCCTGCTTACTCGACCTCTTCTGTTCCCTCTCTCCCTCCAGTCAGAAACTATGACAAATCACATCATCTTGTTGGGCGGTATTTGGGAAATAGACACAGTTTAGGAAATCACTGCTGATTTCCTTTGTAATCGAGCAAAATGTGGAAAGGGTCTTAGTTATATCTGGATTTTTTCTTTCCTTGGCTTGGTTTCCTAGGTTGTGAGTGCACTTACAAACCTGCAGGCTAGGTTTTGCTCATTATTGCTGCTTCCTTGTTTGCTTTAGGAGTCAGCGTTGGGTGCCAAGGACCTCCAGGGGCTCACTCTGACCTCACTCATGCGTTCCCCTTCCTTCAGTCTCCCCTGTTCCCCTTTCTTCCCCTCCCCGCCTCACACATATGGGGCCACAAGTAACTTTTGAAACTTCCAGATGCAGGAGTGTGTGTGTCAAATGTTTGTCATCACTGCACTGTCATCTCAAAAGAAGCATCTTGCAAGTCTTTCAGCCCCACCTCCAGCTGCTTACAGCTTTGGGGTGGGTGTTAGCGCTGCAGGGGCTGCAGCACGGGGCGGGCAGGCAGGGCCGTCCCCAGGGTGCGAGCATCCCCTCGGGGGCTCCCTGGGGTGGGGTGACCGGGCATGGCTCTCGGTGTCCTCCAGCACCAGCCCCTGCCCCGTTGCTCTGTGCCGTCTTGCAAGGATAAATGTTTTTTTGTTGTTGTTTGTTTGTTTTTTAATCCTTCTCATTTGTGTGTGTGTCATGCAGGGAAAGAAGAAGAAGAGGAAAAGGGATAAACAGCCAGGAGAGACCAACGGTAAGTAAAAATAAGTCTAAATATCTAACTTAGTGGAAGTGTGGCAGTCCTGGTGTGACGCTCCTAGGCATGGGGGAGGTGGGCTCGAGTCTCCTGGCCTCCTGGGGAGCCGGTCCCTATAGTAGACAGCCTTTTTTTTAATGCACACTAGTTATTTACGCATTATTGCCCTTCTAAAACTAGTAACCAAGCCATTGCATGTAAGAGCCTCTTGTGACGTTAGCTGAATTTATTCCTAGTAATCGCAAAGCCTTTAACTGCAGATCCATAGTTGTAATGCCTATGCTGTTGTTTATCAAGTTGTCTGCTTATTTTGCACATATGTGTGTGCGTGTACGTAAATATGTATGTGTTTGGTATTAATTTGGGCTGTACCTTTATGTTCTGATGCATGCCTTACAGTGGTAAATCGCACCCATTTTAAATTAAGGAGGTTTGCCATTCTATATAGGAAATTAGAAATACTGCATAGGCAATCTCATAGTCAATTTTGAAGAAGCCCTGACTTAATTTTTTTGAAGCCTTTGTATAATTTGTTCTTTTTTTTCAGAACACAGCGAATGTTTCCTAAATCCTTGCCTTTCACTTCCTCCGATTACAGGTGCTAACGTCATTTTGAGTCATTTAAAATAGTTTATAAACTGCTTTTTAATTTTTTTTTCCTGCCATTATAGACTTTAACATTAAACACTTATGACATTAAGAAAAAAATACCATCCACACGTTTTTATAGTATTTATTATCTATATATCTTTATATCTATTATATGTTTGATAGTATTTTTTAATTTCGTTTTCGTTTTTTGTAACAATTGCTATTAAAACGTAATACAGTAAAAATAACGCAAGAGTTGTACTAACTGTGCAAATTGAATATGCAGTATTTCTTTAAAGAGACTGATAAAGAATGGAAGCAAGTCAGTAATGAACCTCCTTAATCTAATGGCATTTTTCATGGCTCCCACTAAGTCTTCTCACATTAGCATGCGTATGCATTTTTTTATTATTATTTTAGTTTTGAATTTTTTTTTTTTTTACCTTTCTGCTCAAGCCTTTTCATTGCAATTCACTAGCTGTACTAACTCAGCACTTTGCCATGCTTTACATTTTATTTTCTGGCTGATACTAACATGCTCATTTCGCAATCTGCTTATTCTTATCCATTCTTTTAAATACAAATTAATAAAAACAAATAAATTGAATGTTATTCCAAAAGCTGCATTATCCCAGGAGATATAATCTCCTTTTTTTTCTTTTTTTTTCCTCTTTTTTTTTTTTTAATTTTGTATCTGAGTTGAAGAAAAAAGCATGTTCAGGATCTAACTTCCATACTCAGCTTCTTTTCTTCCTTTTTTCCCCCTCTCAAAAAAAGAGAATAAAAAAACTCAACCCAGATAAATCTTGCCTGAAACATCCTGCTAGACCAGCCACAATGACTTTCCTCTACCTGCTCTTTTAAAAGGGAAATAAACAGTCCTTTATAAAGGGATACTGCAGCTTTAATTGCAACAGCTAATTTCAAGAGTTAAATAAAAATGTGATTATCACTTTTTTTAACTTATAAATCAAAAGTCAATATTTTGCAATTAATAACGAGGACATTGATTTTTATTCCCTTTTTTATTTTTATTTTTTCCTTATTTTTATCTTTCTCTTTTTTCTCCCCTTTTCTCTCTTTCTCTCTCTCTCTCTCTCTCTCTCTCCCCTTTCTTTTTCCTCTCCCCCTTTTCTGCTCGCTTTTCTTGAACTCATTCAGACCTGAGCGCTCCTAAGAAATGCCGAGCGCGCTTTGGCCTTGATCAACAGAATAACTGGTGCGGCCCCTGCAGGTGTGTATAGTTTTCCCAGACTCGCTATGGCTGATTTGCAGCTGGTTTATTTGGTACTTTCCCCTTTTTTTCCTGCCTTGTTGCTTTGTAGCTCTGTGTTGTGATCTAGAAGACACAAGGGAGTGGGACACTGCCATGAGTTATCGTCTCTCTGAAAGGGTTTTGGTTTTTTTTTGTTGTTGTTGTCGTTTTTTTTTTTCCTTCCTCTTTGCTGCTGCTAGCCAAAAACCCACTGTAAAACAGCATCAGCCTTAAGCCTCTCTGATCCCTGGCTCAAACACAGCCCTGCCCTCCCGGCCTCCACTCCAGGAAAGTCATATTTTCATGGGGCGCTCCCAAAGCCCTTGGTAACACGGCACTGAGTGTGGTGCTGACACCGGACAGACGCACAGCAGTGTCAGAGATTTTTGGTTTTGTTTTGGCTCATTGTAAAAGTCCTGTTTCTTTCATGCCCTTGGTATGAGGGGAGATTACCAAATAAAACGGAGGTGATTAAAAGCTAAACGTAGCTGTAGCTAAGATTACACAGTCCAAATGAGCTCTATCCACCATTGTGTTGTATTTTTTGTGTTTACCTTATGCTAACAGATGCAAATACTCCAAAGAAGTGTCGGGCATTGTTCGGGCTTGACCGACAGAGTTTATGGTGCAAACCATGCAGGTATAATACTACCCATTAGGCCTTTGGGGAAATAAAAGCAATCTGTCCTCTTAGTGCATTTGTGTGATTTTATTTTTTTAATCTTTTTCCCCACTCCCCACTTTTCTCTCTCCCACAGCATCAATTGCTAATAATCTTTGATCTTTGGAATTTCTTGCTAATTTAATGCCATTTTCTCTCTTTCTTTACCAATAACCTCTCCCTGGTGGTAGAACTGGGAACAAGAAAGCTTGAAGTGCTCGAAGCTGGCAGTTGCTTTTTGTTTTTTTTCCAGATTGTCAGCAAAAAGAATGTTTAGCTGCACATCTGTATTTTGTCTTTTGTTTGGGTCTATGTCCACTGCCTCCAAAGGCTTAAAATGTTCTGGGATCTGCAGCACTAGTGTTTTTCAAATGATTATAGATATAAAAGCCAGTGTTTACAGCTTATATTGTACTCACATTTTTGGTGTTATTTGCAAAATTAAGTCCCTACCTATGGGCTTCTCTGCTTTGGTAAGGTTTATGTAGATACCGTTTTTTTTAATGATCTAATGTCTTTTTTTTCTCTGAAAATACATTTTTTCTAAATTTTATCCCAACATGTGAGCTGTAAACTCCTGAGCTCTAGACAAAACTAATTCCAACTTTAGTAGGACAGTTTCCAGCATTAAAAGGAGATAAAAGACATCAGAGAGCCCAAATTTCAACAGCCCATGTTCTACTGGAGTTCAATTTCATGTATAACTCAGTACGTACTTCTTTCTTGGTGGAGGGTTACTGAGTAGTTCTTTTCTCATTCCTTTTTCCTTATATGATCGCATTTGGTTAAATTTGTTGTTTCTTTGTTCTGATACAAGCAGTCTTTGAATTTGGAATATTATGATGGTAGGTATTTCAACCCAAACCACACTCTGTGTGTAGTGATTCCTCTCCCACATTTTCCTCTCTTACTCATGCCAGTCCCATGTGCTTCATCTCATTTAGAATGTAGATCAGATGTTCATCATATTTTGTGTATGCACGCAGTCTTGTTTGTGCTTAGTGTCGAGGAAAACATGAATCAGGGGTGGTATTATTGTATGCCAACGTACAAGATAAGGCACCAAAAATCTCTCCAGATGATTGTCCCATTTGAGGCACGCTAGTACTGGGTGTATGGGGGTTGAGGTATTAGATACCAGTGTATATGTTAAACAAGTTTTGAAAGTTACGGTTTTTTAAAGCTTAAGGAAAGGAAAGGAAGAGGAATTCAGTCCAGGACAGCTGGGTAGGCACCTTCTCTATGTCAGGAGACTCACGCTAACCAAAGGCTTGAATGTGGTGTTTAATTAGGCCTTATTCTGTGGTTAATTTACTACACACTATCAGCAGATATTTGTGTAGTCTAGAGATACAGTATTTGAAGCATGTTAGGCTCTGTATGCCAAGCACCAGAATGGGGGGCACATCATGTTTGTGTTGCTTTATCTTTCCCTAGCCGCTTAAGTAAACATCACACTTTTAAAACTACATTTTATCAGCAAAGGGACTTTTTCTTCAGTCTGTGCAGTGCTTAGGTTACACATGAAGTATAAACCCTCTCTTAACTTCTGCCAGGTTTCGGTCAGAAATCTTTGCTGCATATTAGAGACTACTTTTTTAGATCTGTTTCAGAATTAGTTCTGAGCAGTGCAGCACCTTTCAGTGGTGTAGTTGGTAGCTTTAGTCTTACTGATAATAAAGAGTTAGTTTTTGTTTCGTTTTTTTTTGCTTTTTGTTGTTGTTTTAATGCATGGGGGCGTTTTATCACTAGACAGATTTTAAAGCATTTGTCTCCTAGTTGTGGTCCTAACTATTAAAACATTGCATTTGATAGCATGGTAGCTTTTTGTAGCACATCTTAGGTAGGTGCTAAAGATGTACAGTTTGCTAATACAATAGAAACTGAGACATCTTTGCTTACAACAACCAAATAAACCCTTGTCATCTTCTGTGGCTTTCACTCGTGGCAATTGCAGCATTCTGGGTTTTTCTGATGTTGTCCTGGGGCTAGTTTCAGTGGCAGGCAGCATGAGCAGGGGCAGTTCTGTTGGTGCCCGTGGTACTGGTGCAGCAGCTGACACTTTCAGAGTGGCACACAAGTGAGTAATCCTCACAATGTGCTTCTAAGAGAAGATATGTAGTATTTTTGTTTCCACTTTAAGGGCAGAGAAACTGAGGCACAAAACGTTCCTCAGGTGTTGACTTACTCCCCTTCACCATGGTTGCCTGAAGTTCTTTGCTTCTGGTAAAATTTGGCTTGCAGAGTTTTGGGGATTTACCCATCTGTTTATTCTGGCGCACCTAACCCTGTCCCGTACATGACCACAGGTAACACACGGTGGGAGTGGCACAGGCTGAAGGTGGAGACGTGTTCCCCCTTGCACCATCAGGATTTAAGTAAATGGCTTTTCGGACCAAAAGTGGCCACACTATTTAGGAGTTTAACATAAAACAGACACAGAGGAAACACTGCTACCTTAATCCTAATCAAAGGAAAATTATTTAAGGTAGCAGACCAGTGTTTTTAGTTTTAAAAGAGTTGGTAACTCTGTGAACTCAGAAAGACAGTTCTGTGGTAACCTGATTTAAGTCTGCTTTGCCATGGGAAACTCCTCCCAGGCCACAGAACTTAAAACAGTATTAACAAAATCATTTTTAATTTTTGGCATACTAGTTTCAAACTGCCTCCAGTAAAATAATTATCTGCCTTGTAGGTTCAGAGCAATCCAATTGAATGACTTCTGGACCACCGTCAATGAGGCGGGCAGAACTTGGCTCTGTGCTAGCAAATTATTTTAATTTGGGGGCAGGGGGGGTGGGAGGGCAAGCCCTGCAGTCTCCAAATTGTGAAAAACCACCTTTCCACACAGGTGTTATCAGAGAGCTTTGCCACTGGCAACTGTACAGAAAGTCCTAACATGAATTTTGGGTCTGGCAGCGTTGCACAGTTGAAGCTAGGAAGTGATGAGACAGAGGCGAGGAGCAGCAGAACTGTCCTTAGCCAAGTGCCAGAGGCTTCCTGCGCTGTTTGTTGATGGTAGAAGATTTAACAGGTTCTGTTTTGAGCCCACCAAGTTAATTTTTTTTCTGTCTTTTAACGTTGCTCTAATAAAGCATGGTTTACAGCCTTCACTTGCTGTCTTCTATCTTTCTTCCTTTCTTTCTTTTTAACATTTAAGTTGCATGGATGTCTTTAGTTTTTAGCATGTATTGATCTGCAGGCTAACGTGGTTATAACTCTAATAGCCTTAACTCCTTACCTTGCCATGGGGAACGTGGAGCAGAGCCCCAGGTTGTTCCCTGATTCTCTGGAGGAAGTAATGTCACAGCACTGATCCCCACTAAAGTAGGTGGAAAGATGGGATGCTGGGGCTGCTGTTCCCCTCCTGGCTATGGGAGACGATATATTCTAACTCCAGGCTCAAGCTGGTTAGATCTCCCTTGCAGTCAAGAAACATCTAGCCCCGTTGCCTAGATGGAGGAGCTTGGATCAACCCAAGTCAAATGCAGTCGCCGTACAGAGAGGAGAAAATTGGCTACCAGAGATGGAGTTAAGGCACCTAGACGAGTGGGGAATTTCACCCAGCGACGTTCAGCTTCTGTGCCACACTCGGGCGCTTCTCCTGATGAAGGTGCTGAGCTAGTGTGAGGTATCCACCAAGGGGGAGAGCAACGTATTCCTTCACGTCAGTGGTTTTGTGCAGCTTAGCTGGGTGTCCAAAGTTTCTGTGGCAGAGCTACTTTAGACAGACTTGGTCGAAGATATCGGGCTGCGTGACAGCGGTCAGCACTTCCCATGGCAAGAGTGCTCGTGAGTAGGAGGGCTGGGGAGCTGTCATTAGGAGGGTCAGGGTGGCCACTGAACATCGTTCTGCCAGATGCCGTGGTTGTTTGCCTCATTATTTCTGTCCTGCTGCTAGGATTGTCTTGCATACACTTGGCAAGAGAGATGGTGTGAAACTGTCATCTGTTTTCATTGCTCCTTTACGTTATTAAGTGGACAGAGGGAGGAGAAAAGATTTCTGTCGGGTCACTTACTCATTTATTTGAAGATGAATGGCTCTTATGAGACTCTCGTATTTCCTGGTGTGAAATAAGTTACATGTTGCTCCTCATCTTTGTACCTGTCGTCGTGCCCTTCACCTACTGAAATTGGATCCCACTCTGAAGTTATGTGGATGGCCTCTCAGAGGAAAATTCCCCAAAACGCAGACAAGCAGCTTCCCAAATCTACCACTCTCCCTTAAAACAAAAAGTAAAACTGAGTCAATTTAAAACCACAACCTGCAGGCCATACAACCAGTTATTCTTGTTATTTTGGATCATACTCTATTTATCCTGTTCTTTTTCTGTTTTTTTCTTCCGTTTGTTTTGTTTGTTCGTTTTGTTTTTATTTCCCCTCTCTTGTTCTCTCTATTATATATTCCTCCTGTCTGACTCTGACATTTCTGGATTTGGTGTGGTTCTTAACAGAGGAGAAAGCAATGAGCGGTAGTTTGCAGCCGGTCTTGCCTCCCCGGGCAGTGCATCGTGAGAGGCGCCAGGTGACGCAGGTGTAGGGATAGCCCCGCTGAGGCGGACAGCGTGGTGGGACGTCTTGAGATGCGATCAACATATCCAGANGGAGGAAAGTTGAGTCTATAGATTAGCACAGTGGGATCAAAACCCATGTATCTGATTTTATTAATCTGAAGGTAAATAAATAGGGAAAGGAGGCGGCCTGAAGAGGAGGGGGACGAAGAGGCAATTGGTGAACCCTTTCCAAATCCGTTAGCCCAGGGGAGGTTCCCGAGCGGACTGGGTGCCGAGGCCGCCCCGCCAGACCCCCAGGACGGCGCGTAGGGCTGGGGCGCAGGCGTCGGAGCCCAGAGCAGCTGCCTGGTGGCGCTTTGCTGTAGATAACTGTCTCCATCAGCATCTCTGCCCTTCGTTCACAGATAACTCTCTCCCTGTTTCTAGGAGAAAAAAAAAGTGCGTTCGCTACATACAAGGTGAAGGCAGCTGCGTCAGCCCACCCTCTTCAGATGGAAGCTTACTAGACTCTCCTCCGTCCTCCCCCGCCATGCTCGCCTCCCCCTCCAGAGACTCGAAACCACAGACTGAACAAACGCAACCCCTCTCGCTCTCCTTGAAGCCCGACCCGCTGGCGCACCTGGTCATGATGCCGCCGCCATCCTCGCTCGTCCTCGCCGAGAGCGCTGCGAGCAAGCCCGGCGCCCTGCCTGCCGCCAGCTGCCCCAACGGGGCCCTGGACCACGCGCCGGCCGCCCTCCCGCCGGCAGCCCCCCTCGCACAGCCCTCCACCTCCTCCTTGCATTCCCACAGCTCGCTGGCGGGGCCGCAGCCCCAGCCGCTCTCCCTCGTAACCAAGTCCTTAGAATAGCTTTAGCCTCTGTCGCCCTCTCGGTTTCCTACGGGGGGGTTGGATTCTGTTGGGAATTGGGTTTTGGGTTTGTTTGTTTTTTCGTTTGGTTTTGTTTTTTCCTTTTTTTTTTTTTTCCTGCTTTTTTTGTTTTCCTTCTCCTCGTCGTCCGCCGTTCGTCGTCGTATCTCGGTTTCGTTTCCAGTTCGTGCCACGTGGCTACATTAGTTGATGTTTTATCGAGTTCATTGGTCAATATTTGACCCATTCTTATTTCAATTTCTCCTTTTTAAATATGTAGATGAGAAAAGCCTCATGATTCTGCCAAAATTTTTATCAACAGCTGTTTAAAGTCTTTGTAGCGTTTAAAAAATATATATATATACATAATTGTTATGTAGTTCCAATAGCTTAGTTTTAAAGACTGATTTTAAAAATTAAAAAAAAAAAAAAGAAGCAATTTTGAAGCAGCCCTTGCCGGAGGCATTGGTTCTTTATTATTTGTATTAAATACGAGCTTGCGAACCAATCATTTTACATCTGGTTTTTAAACCTTTAAGGGCACGGTGAATGCGGTGCCGCTACTACTTCTTTTTTTTTTCTTCCTCGTGTGAAACAACCTTTATTGTGATGTTACTTGTTATTGTTTAAATGTACAGAAACAAAGGGTTAAAAAAATGTGTTAATATACCTTGTTCCATGGTGTTGTTCTTTCTGGGGGAGGGAACGCTACTCAACAATTAAAAGTATCACAACGCTATTGGACCAGTAGTATTTATTGCTTTAGAAATTGCTTGTTGTATCTGTATGTTGTCCCTTTTTAAATGTTTTTTTCCTCTTTTTTTCTTGAAACATTGTATAAAGTTTTTTTTTCCCTTAGTGTAAGCATCTTATATATAACAACTCATTTGTACAAGGTTTTTAAGTTTATATATAAATGTGTATATATATATTTTTTCC
>VXAL01014909.1:7333-263498 GCA_013399475.1 Chauna torquata | reverse complement strand
TTTTTTTTTTTTTTTTTTTTGCTGTATGAAACACAGTTGCCACCAAATGGACATTCGCAGATGCATTTTTCAAAGATCAATATTGTAAAAAAAAAAAAAAAAAATTGCTTTAAAAGCCATTACACACAAAAAGACTTGAAAATTTAGCAAGGGAATTTTTAGCAACGCTGTTTGAAAAATAGCAAGGTCCAAGTGTCTCTCGTTCAGAACTGCAGCTGGATCCCCTGCGACATTAGGACTGTAGGCTGTGTGCAAAATTTTTATGTGCCAAAATTCTCAGTGACTTTTAACTTTCTCCCGACAACTTTATTATTTTTTTTAATGCTGTAATTTTTTTGTTCATCATGTTTTGCTGTGATGTTACATAGGTAGATATGTATGTAGTTTTAATGTCACCTATAACAGACGTGTTTGGTAGCAGATTGTCCGGAAAGCATTTAAAATGAAGAGGTATAAACCCTTAAGGGCCAAATTCTGTATATTAGATTATTCATAAAAGGAAAATCAGACTGCCACTTTTATGTACACTTACTACATACAGGTAGGTAGCAAACTTAAAAAAAAAAAAAACTAGGCATGTTGATGTTGCAAAAAACGCTGTATAAAGCTGAAAAATTGTTCATCTGTTCATTCAGTGCCATTGTAGTTGACATGAAGCGATTGTAAAACTGTCTCAGATTTTTCTCTGGTTTATTAAGATGCTAACTATAACATTTTTTGTGAATACTTTGAATGTTTCCTAACAGTTGTGATGTTACTGTTCCGTTTTATGCTCTTATTCCGATTTTCATTTTTAATGGTTTGGAAGCCATTTTTTGTAATGAATAAATGTTCATGCTGTACAGTATCTGTAGCATGCAGTTCTGGATTAATAAAAGCAACTTAGTATGTGCAGAGAATGACTTGTCAACTCATTTATGCGTTGACTGCATTTTATTTGGGCCAAAACGATTGACAGCCCAAGTGGAAATCTTCCTTGACAAGTTGCTGCGAAAGATGTGGTGACTCTCAGGTAGCTGCGCTCGCAAGAAATGCTTTGCTTCATTCGGGTCGTCCTGCTGCAGCCCTCACCTGCCACCGAGCACCTGTAAATTCATTTTGTACGAGCCCTCTCCCTGCTCAGCAAGCTTTTGTGTGAGCAGCAGTAGTTGAAAATGCATTTATTTCTAGCAAATAGCATATCGTTTGGCAAAAGACAAATAGCGTGTGAACTGAAGTGATGTTGTCCTTCCTTGACTTCCTTGGATGGGAGACCAGGGCTGATGAGACCTATTTTAAAGAAAATATTTGTGTTCAGGCTGGTGATCCCACAATGCAGGACTGATGCACTACGAAGGTCAGTCAGGAGAGCTTAGGTAGCGCTGACTAGTCACAGTCCTTGTGCTGGCCTTAGGGTTTATCTCCTGGATAGATTTGAGCCCATTTCTGCATTTATTTATTTTTCTTATGCAATGAGCCCTTGCAGCACAGCTTGCTCTCAGCGCTGAGTATCCAGCAACCCCCCAAACCATCCAGCATCCCCCAAACGCAGTAATGCCCACAGGTGCTGCACGATGAGAGTGAACATACATCCCTCTGTGCATTCAAGAACTTTTATAAAATGGTTGGTTTGCTTGTTCTGTTTTGTTTTGTTTTGAGTGAGTAGGGACTTAAGCTTCATGATTTCCAGGAATCTCTCACAAGTGGATGTCACCATGGCACCAGTCATGGAAAATCTCAGCCGTAGTCATTTCTGCAGTGGCGCTCAAGGGCAACTGAATGCAAAAGTCTGCCAACGGGCACGCTCTGCCGCTGCGCTTGAGTGTTGCTCTTGTAGCGTGCTTTTCTTTGGTCGGGCTTGATGAGCTCTGCGGAAGGGTAAGTATTCTTCCTTGTATGGGGAAACAGCGGCACAGGGCCGCAAAGTGATTTTCTGCAAAGACCTAGGAGAAGGGCAGTTTCGGGAAGTGCTGAGACCTTCACCCCCCGCCACCTGGAGGCTGCAGGGCCTGGGTGCTGCAGCCGGGTGCTTCCCATAGGCAGAGGGAAGCAGGGTTGGTTGCTTTCCCAGGCAAAGAAAAGGGAGCTGTTAGAGCACTGGGTCGCCTCCACCGATGACACCAAAACCGGACGCGAAGTGGTTGTATGTTGGCTGCAGCAGGAGTTTGCTTTGCATGGGGGCAGGGAGGCACCGGGTGAAGTACTTCACGTTTAAACAAAATATGTAGTACTTTAGTTTACTACTGATTTTTTTAAGGACTCGTCTCCAAAACCAGAAGCATGTACGTAAACCTTCAGGTGGTTCCCGGGCCCCCTCCCTCCGGCTGCTCAGGGCTCACACGCAGTGCGGGGGCAACACGACTGCCATGAGGGAAAGGATGATGCTGTAAAGCCCTCATACTTTCGGAAACGTGGAAGATGCTAAATCTTGCTGGTTTTGGTAGCCAGGAAATTGAACACGATGCTCAAATTACTCTCCCACTACTTAAGGTTTCTGGGGAATATTTTTTTTCTTCTCCTAAATGTTTTGCCTCTCCCTAGAACATGGCCATCCATCAGCCAGACACATGAGCTGCGTCTCTGCTGGGGATAACTGCTCTCTTCTAATGTAAAACATAGTGCTCCGGGGAGATCTTTGAATACCATGATTCAAAGGAGACACCATCAAGGTATGATTCATGTATTCAGCAAAATGGTGTGTTCTGTACTCGCTGCTTTATTAGCAAGCCTTTGGAAAGCAGAATCCAAAAACACCATTCCTGGATAAATTGGTTTTCCTTCTGCATGTGCAGTGAGAGGCACTTGATCGGAAGATATGCTGAACAGAGGTTGTGAATGGTGGAAAACACGCTGGGAACCCTTGTGTGCTGTGGAAAACAATTGGACATTCTTGGGAAAGCAACTGTTTGGGTTTCCAGCAGGTTATGCGTTGGCTGTGTCCCTCGAGGCACTTGTGCCTCCAGACTTGCCTCCAAATTCCCCTGCTCGGAGCGCCTGAGCTGGGTCAAGGCTCCAGGAGCAGAGTGGGGCCAGGGGCTGGCTGCAGGGATGTGCCCTGATCGTCCCCTCCGCCCCCAGACCCGAGCAAGCGAGGGCAGCCCCCAGAGCAGCGTGGTGGCAAGCTGGCACGAGCACGAGCTGTCCCAGGACAGCGTGGGGCCCTGCATACAGTAGGTAATTCACTGGAGCTATTGCTTCCATCTGTTTTTATGGGATAAGGCAAGGAAGCAAGTCAATGTATTTCATGTTCAGGAGACATTTATTTTCCATTAGCTTTGTAAATCTCATTTTTCACTTAGTGTATGGAATTTTAAAAAGTTTGAGCAATTGCTGACTCAATAAACCAGTGCCACATGGTTTTAAGCTTTGCTTTAAAAAAAAAAAAAAAAAAGGAAAGGAAAGGAAAGGAAAGGAAAGGAAAGGAAAGGAAAGGCAGGAAAAAAAGAACCATCTATAGAGACCTATTCATTTAATTAGGTTATAAAAAGATGTAAAGAGAATTCACAGTATAATAGCTGCATGGGCCATTGCGACAATCATGAAAGCAAGCAATAATAACAAAATGAATATGCAAGACAGCCCTGCCCAGCTATGTCTTGCATGCATGTAGGAATGCTTTACCACCTGGGAGTCTGCGTAAAGACTTTGGATGTTGTGTTGGGAGGCACGCTGCAGCTATGACCAAATTCAGTACAGGACAAATGCTGAGAGCTTTGGTGGTCTGTGTTAGACAGGAAGGCGAAAGCTCTTGTAGCCTTGAAGCTATGAATATGCAAATGTGCACAGCAGTTGTAGCAAATGCTGGATGATGAAAAGCGGTGGGCAGGTATTTTGGCATTCATTTTTAGATGTTCTTCGAAAACACCTTGAGACTAAAATTCTCAAGACCTAGCAGAGCAGCTACAACTGAATGCACCCCAATGGCCCATTATTGTCCATAATGTCACCAGCCCATTTTACGACTCTCAGAGGGTAAGAGTCTGCCAGCCCCGGACTGATTTTCTCCAGGGATCAATCCAAAATACTGACTAATGGCTTGCACCCATGTTTGAGTTGTTTTTCTTTTTCCGAGGTTGGAATTGCACTTGATTTGTGGGAGGTGTTAGCCTGGACCTCTAAGGCGGTGGAGATGATGAAGTCATGCTGTCCGTCCATCTGTTTGACCCTCTCCTGGTAACTCTCGAATCCTCTGGCATTTTGAACCAGACTTGACAGTGGCAGTCAAATTCTCAGAGATGATAAAGTCCCTGTGAGTTCCAGGGAAATCTCTGCCGGCACTAAGAAGAGAGGCTTTCCAGATCCGCTGCTGAAGAACAGGCAGGGAGTGCTCAGCTGTTATCCATTCTCTCTGGCAGTGTCCAGATGGCTAATTATCACACGTCTACTTCTGGACCAGCATCTGACTCTCCTGCCCAGCTGGCAGGCCAAGAAGATTAGGTAGGAGACATGGAGAGCATCGGGGTGCTGGAGGGAACAAGGGACACGGGTGAGAGTTAAGGGTATAGGGGAAGCCTGGAAATATTGCAGCTGGAACATGCAACGTTATGTAAGATTGCAGTGGGAAGGCGAGGGGCGGGGAAGGGCGATGGGCAGATAGGAGACACATCTGCAGGACACCAGGCCTCGCTAGTGTTACTGCTCACAGAGCAAAGCTGCTCTGGAAAAATAGAAGCAGTGGTGTTACCACCTCCTCGTATCCTCGCTTCAAGCCAGTTGCTTGCCTGCATTCCCCAGCACGGAGCACGGTGCCATTCAGGAGGTCCAGCTGGCCGGGGCTCTGGCTGGGCAGGCTGCGATGTCCCGGAAAAGTCTGCAGGGTGGGAAGGGCGCAGGGTGTTCTCGTGGTCCTGCAAGGTGGTGAGGAACAGAGCTGTGTCCATGTGGCAAGAAGGCATTATTTTTTGTTGTTCAAAAAAAAAAAAAAAAAAAAAAAGAGAGAGAAAAAAGGTGGTTTTCTTATTTGCAAACAAGCCCATTTGTAGCAGCTGTTCCCCAGGCATTAGTAAACACCCTGAGTTTAATCTTCCTCAGAAAACGCCTCCTTTGCTCCTTTATTTTGTGTTCCCTTTTGAATATGCTGCTGGGATATTTTTGGATCTAACTATATCTTTTTAATCTGCTCCCCCCTCCCAGCCTCCGCTGCCTCCCTGCCTGCTCCTCCTTCAAACTTATATAATGGCACATTATACAAAATAGCTAAGCAGGTGGTATTTTTAAAGACAGTGAGTGAGCATTTTTTTGGCCTAAATTTGGAATGAAACAGATGGATTTTAAGACTCTGCTTTTTCTATGAATAGTAACCGTTGTTCTCCACTGCCTTAAACACCAGTTTCAAGACCACCTCCAGCAACCAATCAGCACTCTGTTATTTAATTATAACAAAATTCTTAGCTCTGTCTGCTGCTGCATGGGCAAGTGGGGGGCACTGGATCAACTTCTGGAGCCAGGCAGACTTGCCAACAATAATTTTCCTTTTCCCAGAGGGCCAAGGGGGCCTGGAGCGGGTTCCAAGTTCCTCCTAAACTGGCTGCTCAGTTTGGGCTCCCTGACAGAGTGCTTGAAAAGGGTTATAGAAAGGCAGATAAATGCACTTCTTGTTGCAAGCTTCCCTGACAAGCCAGGCCTCCAGAACAGTGATCTCATTCCTGCCTTGTTATTAGTGGTGCCAGATTTTTTCCATTAACAGGTAATTGAGTCGAAACTAAAATAAGCAAAGTTTGTTTTATCCAGTGCGTTTTCTTGCTTGCTTGTGAAAGAAAAACACTTTAGAGAGGAGTTTGCTTTTAATGTTCATGGCGATGTATTTACATCTTAGAGATTCCTCCCTGCTTTAGTGTAATTAACCTGACTGGTCTTTTTGTTATTCTTGTTCTGATTTTAAAGCACAGGCATTGGTGAGGCTTAATTCTTTTTCTTATGGTTGAGCTCCTTGGGAGCAGCAGGGCTGAATCTCGCCCTCTGTGCACGGCTACACGCGTGATCCCGCTCCTGTGCGCGCAGTCGTGTCGTGTGGTTGACTTGCCCTCAGCCCCCAAGGAGAAGCAGGAGAAGGAGCACAACTGGATGATGCTGTGCACCACTTCCAGGCTCACAAAGAGCTTTCCCTTCCAGAGAGGCTGTGAGGGTGCTGCTGGGACCAGCCAGTGTCTTCTCTCTTGCCCGTGAAGTGCTTGTGGTCTTGCTGAAGATCTAGTGAAGGTCTATGCTTCTAATCCATGTGGCTATGATAGCAAAAGGGATGAGCATAACATCTGGGCCATGCATGCTTCTGCTGCGGTGATGTTGCTTGTAGAGAAGGGAGAAACTTTCCACCTGCCCAGGTGTGTCAGTGCGCAGGGATTGCCCCACTGTCTGCCTCCGAGCCAGGGCAGCGGCAGCAGCATCCCAGCCAGCACCAAGAAAACCCAGGCAAGTTCTCGGCCAGCAGCTTCAGGCTTCCCTTGGCAGCTGTTGGGCCACCTCCTCCTCCTCCACTGCAGGACGGCTGGCCCCACCTGGATGAAAGGCAATGCCCCCCAGAGCAACATGAGAAAGGCGGCAAGCACTTGGGGACAAGCGTGTCCTGCAGGGAAATTACTTCCAGTGTGGATGTCATCCCACGTGGATGTCGTCCCATTTTCTGAGGCTTCTCCCTGCCGCCTCCTCCTGCTCTGGTTCTGCGCTGCCGTGGGCCACCCTACCCCTTAAGCAGTGAGTTCTCTCTGCAGTTCCCGGGAGCGATGCCCAGAAGCAGTGCTGTTTTCTGACCTAGCCTGGGCAGCTGTTGTTTGTGTGGTCAGCTCTGACCTGACGGCCAGGGAAAGCAGGGCCTCTCATCTGCATCCCCCCACCCGTGTCCAGGAGCAAGTTAACACACAGAGACTTTGCATCATTTCAGCTACCTGTTTAACAGGAAGCAGTTAATGATGCTGTGTAGCAGACAGTTTCATGTTTGTGGATTTGCTCTCTTGCAACTGTTTAGGGCTATTCATGGCGGCAGGCGCCTGCTTTACCCTTGTGAAAGAGGCCGTGTTCACCAGCGAGGCTACGACTTGAGCGCTTTGCCTTGAGAAGAGCACTTGCAAAGACCAACGTCCTTGCGGGAACCATTTTCCTGTGTGCCCTCTTCTGCAGCCCTCGGGAGCAGAGCGATGGGAGCCCTGCGGAAGGGCCGGTAGCCCTGGGCTGAGGGGCGGGAGGATGCTGAGTACGGGGCAGAGCTGAGACCCCACAGATGGGGCAGGGGAAGCAGGTGGAGCGTGGCAGCGGTGCTACCGCTTCAGCCTCCGTCCCCTGGGCTCTGGAGGCCAATTACCGATTCAAAACATGTTACAGCACAAACAGGACCTTCGAAGAGTTGGGAGCCTTTCTGTTTTTTTTTTTTTTAATGCCCTCCTAAAAAATAAAAGCAGAGAGACCCATACTTTAAGGTCAAGTACATAATTGTTTCTAGCAGGAGTTTCAGACATTGTCTCTTCCCCTGGGCAGGTATCGCAGGGTCAATTACCCTGACTGCCTGATGACAGACCGAGACACAAGAACCCCCATCTGCACTTGAACACATCTTCCCCAAAGCAGAATTTAAAGGGCTTTTTGTTTTATTTTGTTTTGTTTAAATGCAGAACTTCGGGGGTTTTCTAGTCGCAGACTTTAGCTGGCTTTCATTTGCTGGGTGCTGAGGCTTCTCCGGCAGCAAGGCTGCAGGAGGCATCAGGCAGGTGCCACGGGAGCCGTGGCCCTGCCGTAGCCCTGGTGTGGACTGAGGCGGAGGGTCTGTGTGGGCAGGACGTGCTGTGTATGAAGCAGTGTACCAGAAAATGCTTGGCAATGGCTGAAACAAGAAAAAATGAAGCAAGATGCCCAAATTACATTCCCGTCGGTCTGCGACATGTTTTAAAGTCCCTCAGTTTACCTGGCTCTAAAATGGCTGTAAAAAAGATGCAGTCATGAGGCGTGCTGACTTGCGCAGCTCTTATTCACAGTAATAAGCATGCTCAGAGCCTGCACGGCAAATACAGTGTTGCCACAGCGGCAGGAGATGAAATTCCCTCCTCAGTCACTCTTTCCGATGTATTTGCTTCCCACTGGATTCTCTGGGGTTCTCCTCATTGTACCAACAATGTGTCATATTTCCCTGTTCACTGCACGAACTTTGCTGAAGCGGCCAAGTGGCTTGCTTTTATAAACTTCTCCTTTGCATTGTGAGAAGTGGCAAAGAATTTGGATTAGTGAAAAACCACTGAACAAAGTGGTTTCACATCAAATTTATTTTAAGAGATTATCATTTTCTTTTCCCCACCCTCTTTAAATATTTAAGTCAGCACAAATTAACAAATATCACTCATGTCTAGGACACAATTGCCTGCCTGGATAGCAAGCGCAGATTGCCGGCTGATATCCAAGTTTTCATCCACCTGTATGGACAAGCAGCAGCAGGGCTGCTCGCTTGGGTGTCCCGTCTGAGGAGGAAGGCTGGTTTGCAGCAAGCACTGGATTCCTTTCGTTCCAGGGGAAAAGGAGTCTGTGTAAACTGTCTCACCTTCAACTCTAAAACTGAAGCCAAAACAATCAGTAGCTACTACCAAAAAATCTACCTTGATCTTATTTCAATTTAATCTATGAGATGCACTTAGCAAGTCTTCAGTACTGCATACAATAACAATATTTCTCATGTCAGGAAAGGTAAAAGGAGCACGAGTATAAATAATCACTTATGTTAGTTGCATTTAAATGTGCTCAGGTTTCCCTGTTTCCTGTTAATCTTTTGGATTTGGTCTAATCTAAAAATCATATTTATCCAAAGCTTAAATATTTTGGGGGGATTTTTTTTTTTTTCCTGACTATACCTTTCTTTTTTTAGTGGTGATGTTGTTCTGGCTAGTTTTCTTTACTCTAGCAGAGGTGACTGTGCAGCACATTTCTTTTGACAAAAACACACAAAACCAACACGGATCAGTTAACACAGATGACATCTTTAAACTTGAATACATTTTTTCACTATAAACGCCACCAGTCAACTTTCGTGTAGGTAGGTTTCCATTGTTAGTTGTCAAAGTCTTCTTGAGTGGATTTCCCACTGTGTCACTTTTGTGTGAGTCAAATCAAGATTATAGGTAACAGAGAAGAAAAAGAAAAAGAAGAGAAGGTTAGACCCTCATTTTAGAGTTTAAGAAAAATCTACCAGCAGGTTGCAGTTCCAGTTGGTAATATACATGAAAGGGGGAGTCCAAGCTGTGTCACAGGTATCACTATATTAGGCTTTCAGGAAAAAGCATACAAAACACATATTGTAGCGGTCACACACAGAGACATAAATTTAGGAACAAGATCTGCCTTAGCTTGAACATAGTCAGCTCTGATAATAAGGAACAATGGACAGAAGCTATTATGAAACGAAACCCAGGTGCCTGAATCGAGGGAGCTTTTAGTTGAGTTCTCCTGGAATAAAAAAGTCTAACTTTTTTCATAGATGCATGTTGTCCTAATTTTTCTTCTGTTCTCACTTTAGAAGGCAGCTGATTTTATTTGTGATCTGATTAATGAATATGATTAAGATGTTCCATGCTGAAATTTTCTGGAGTAACATTTAAATGAGATATTTTGTTTCATCTTCTCCTTGGGACTTTGAGTGTGCAAGGAAAATATGCTAACATATCTCCCTTATTATATCCATGGAGTACTACCCAGGATGGACTGCAGATACTTCGTAATAGTTTGTGTAGTTCCTAGTCTTACATGAGTGGTGTAGGAATACCTTATCAGTGTGATACTCACTAATTCGCTCAGCGAGATTATCAGAAACATCCTCAAGGAGGAAAAGACAGTGAATACCTCATCTTGTGCAAAAGCTTGGTTTATTTATTGCAAAAATCACTTGTTTGACACTTTGTCTTGACCCATATGGGATGTCAACAGACTGGTGAGTGATGTCAAAGGAAGCTGGAGGACTGGGAGAGCAGAAACCTTCAGATGAATTTGAAGAGTCCCCCACAGACATAAGAAGGACAGAGGCAAAGTCCAGGTTGGTGGTGTTATCTGAATGATGTTGGATCTCCAGCTGTGGAATTTACAGGTAAGTTTGACTTTTCTCCCAGAAGGAGTACTGGTACATCCTAAGTTTGAGAAATACATTCATAAGTCTTTGGTCATGGTGACGACCTTTTTCTCCTTGTTCAGGTAATTTTCTCATATTCTCAATTTTCTTACTGCTAGAAGTAAAACTGCTTATCAAGAGAAAAATTTACTCTAGTCTTAACCATGGGCCACTGGCTTCCAAAGGAAACCACCACATCTGGGCCTCTTGAAGTTTGCATGGCGGGTCCATACCCTACTGTGCTGCATCCCCAGAGTTTTGTCTAAGGGCCTGGACTTTATGGGAGCCCACCTTGGGGATTCAGTTGTGCAGAGTGGTGTTCTTTTGATTTGAAGGAGCAATCAGAACATCTGGGGAAGGACCACAAGGCTGAGCTAGCCTTGAACATGGGTCAAACAGGGCTTCTCTCCCCAGCAGAATCAACAGCAATTGCTAGATTTGCATCAAAGTTTTAGTCAGCAAGAGGTTAATAGCATTAAGAATGAATATTTTGGCTTATCGTGCAAAACATACAAATATTCAAGGGTGTTTGTACTCAGACTTTTGGCTGGACCTCTATAAAGATACAAGAAGCAGCCAAACGTATGTTCTGCTGTTCTAGGCTTTGATTCTTAATCATGTTCTGCGCTTGTGTTCAGAGGTTTGCTTTGGGACCATCTCCAGTGTGAGAAAATATGACACAGAAATCAAGCACAGAGGCTGTGCATAACGATGAGGTGCTCATATATGAAGGGGAGCTTTTGTAAGCACTAACGTTATTCTTCTTTTGATAGTAGTTGCACATCTTCACTTGGTTTATCTTAACTGGGAATAACCCCTAAGACAGGCTGTCTCCGGGCACTTCAGAGAAGTGCTTTTTGAAGGGAAAGGACGTCATGTTACAGGGCTGTGCCTCACATCTTTTCAGCTGTTAACAATTCTATAAATACCATTGTTGAGTGCAGTATGTGTCCATGGCTGGGCTCAAGCGTGGCTGCAGTGCGTGGCTCATAGTGCAGGAATATTCTCTTGATCGAGGAGAACATTCCCCAGCTTTACTAATGCTTGGCTCCCTGACACAGACTTAACCAGATCTGACGGTCCATATAAGAAGGCACTGGCTGGACATGTAAACTAAGCAATGTGTCATGGGACAGGAAAAAGTCGGATACCAGGCGTCACAAGTTTATAGAGTGAACTCTGAAAGATTGTTTAACAGCTTAAGTTACTATAATGGAGGAAGTCAATCAATATATGGAGGGGAAAATAAAAGCATGAAAGTTAACCGAGAAGACCATTGGCAAATTCTAAAATGCACTTCATCTCCTTCATAGCTTTTTGCACTTTGGTAATTCAGTAATTACAAGGGAATGTACTTCTCTGTGTATATCTAACATCTGATATATCTGCAATGGAAAAGATATGAAGTCAGAGAAAGTATTTCAGTAACCAGAGGTCAGACTGTAGTTTCCTGAGAAAACAGAATCTTGGTTTGATTTCTTCCAATCAGTTTTGTCATCTCTTCTTCCTCACATATGCAACTTAGTTTTCAAATGCACGTTTTTGTCCTACAACTGCTGGGGTATGTGGTAGGTGTGAAAAACTGATCTACCAGCTGTTGAAGCCAATGGATCCTAATTAGAGTTCAATTTGCATTGGGCTCTAAATGGTTCTTTCTGTGGAAAATGTCAGAAATATTGGTCAGGAACTTATAAGAGCAAAATGGAACGGAATTTAGAAAACACCCTGCACCAACAGAGAACATTAAGAGTGAAAGAGTGGCAACAGGAAGAGCATCATCCACTGCTGGCCAAACTGCAGGATAATTAAACTAGAAATAGCATGGGGCAAGGAAGAGGCCAATTAATTCCATTGGAAGGATGTCATCTAGCAGTCCAAGACAAGAAGGAAGCACTGTATAAAGTGGAGATGAGCATGGCAGTCTGCCAACCTATCACAATCTTCTTTTATTTAAGACGTTTATTAGTATCTTATATTTCAAATTAAATATTTATAGTTCTGTTAGTAGCATGGGGGGAGGGGACTATTCCGGAGGTTAGTCTGCACAAGAAGTTGTTTACTGATGTAAATTAGATCACTGAAGCTTGGGATATTCATGACTGCAGTCTTGTCATCGTTTGTATTTTGGGACTACAGGCCGGGGTGACAGCTATGCCACCTCTAGCCACATTGCTCTCCTCTCCCCTGAAGTGTGTACCTCTTACTTACCTGAAAGGTATTTTCCCTGTATCAACTGTTTTGGGCTTCAACAAGTCTTATAAGTGATTCTGTGTCGTAACCTTTGTGGTTTGCAAGCTATTGTTGTTATTCCCATTCTCCCACATAGAGACTCCTGCAGTTTTTAAAGGACTTGCCCAAGGACATGCAGAGAAGCAGTGCCAGCTTTGTGAATATACAGCCCCACCATTCTTATTAGATTCCATGAAAGATGAGAATAGGCCCTTTGATGCTTTCAGTAAGTGCTGAAGCCTTTACCAATGTTGTGAAAGGTCATTAGAGAAGAGCTGGGGGCCCAAATTCAACAGCTACTCATGGGAATAGTGCTTGGGATGCAGAACTGGCCCAGGAGAAAATGTGAAAACAGAAATGATTTATATTGAAATGAGGGTTGTGAAGACAGCAATGACCGTTGAAACACACACAGCAATAACTCAGAACAACCTCTCTCTGGCACACTCTGCTGTGCCATCTTTTTAACCCTGGAGGAGGAGACTGGGAAGAGAGAGATAGAGCAGCTCTGCGGGACTGATATGTGTGAATGAATCTGACTTCTATCTAGGTGCTTCTGTGGTTCTCTATAGCCCCTTTCAAGGTGTAAGGGAAACCATCTGGGTCCGCTGTGATCTACTCCCTGGGATACAGATAGCAGGACAAAGCAGTTATTCTCTTTTTTTCCCATGGTAAGTGGTCTCTGCCCTTTTGATATTAAATATATGGGGTCTTTCCAGAAGGGTAGCACGAAATGTCAAAGAGATACTGTATTTAAGAATTCCTCTGGTTTGCAACCATTTTATACCCACCACACAAAGACATAGAAGGCTTCTCACTCATTTCTCTGCACTCATCATGCTGTCATTGTGGGACCAGAAGATAATGAGATGAATAGGAAGCATTTCCACAGCATGAGCAATGTAGGAACATCATTATTAATGTTCTTACAAAATATCCCATCTCTACATGATGTCTACATATCTGAGATACAACCCTCTGCCAGATATAAAAAACCATGACCATCCAACAGTGATCTGTTACTTAATGGAAAGTCTGCTCAAATTTCAGTTTAAATTGCATTTATTATTTGTGTCTCAAGTACAGAGTATGTCCACTGAGTAAGTCTTCCCTTTATAGTGCTAGAGGATTAGTAGTTTCCATTTAAACAGGCAAATATTGGCCCAGAAGGATGTTGAATAAGTCCATATTCAACATTTAAACACTGTAAAAATCCTTTGACATCAGTGCAAAAATTACAAGGAAGTAACCTTCCCTAAATATATAGAGGTTCATGCAGCTGGGGCCAGGTACATACAGCCTTGCTCGCAGTCACTAGACCTTTCCCTCCATCTCTGATAAAGCTCCTGGTGGGTTAAGGGAGCGCTCCTCCTGGGTGAGTGTGCCAGCCTGAGGGCAGAATCTGTGAGGATGGGGCCCAAAGAGATGTACTGGGGTAGAGATGAACAGTTATATGTGTTGGAGGAGAAGCTCGCAAGGATGGTTGCAGTGGCATTACCTGTAGGTAAATGTTACACTGGATAATAATATTTTGGTTCTGGTTATCCTTTTATCTTTGCGGGTTGGCCTCCAAAAGGGAGTGGTCTTCAAATATAATATTGAAGTGACATTTTAGTAGTTAATTTCTGACATTTGTGATCTGTGTCTTGTTCACAAGAAGTTCACTCCACATGCTTAGTGCTCAGCAATCCATGTGTGGCTTCTCTTGCCCTTGCTTGGTCTGGTTGTATGCCACCAGGTAGGAATGGGTGCCCAGAGCACTGTGGATTTCACTGGCACAGTGAATCCAGGTGCTGGAATAACTCATTGCCAAGACATCTCCTCCTGCATTTGGACCTATCTGACAAAATTTGTGTTTCAGGATTTTTTTTCTAAAGCCTTGGAACATTGCAGTTTATCTTCTCACATTAACTCATCCATATTCATATTTGCCGTAGTAGATATTTTAAATGCTTTCCTTAAAGCTGCACCTACAAGTACACAGTGAAACAGATGGTTGAAAGAGCTAGGAATTTTCTTGATATTTTATGGGTTGGACAACAACCACAACCTGATCCAACAAATTTTCTTGTTCTCAAACATTTCACTGTCAATACGCTCCTCAAGAATGTACTCAGAGTTGTTTGGGGACATGGAAAAATATTTACCTCAGCCTCCCACAATTTATTACTTATTGTTTGAAAAAGTTGCTTCTTTTCTGTGCCAACATTTATCATCCTGGGAAACATACTGGAATATAGCAGTGATATTAAACAATAATATGCTTTTTGCTGGGATAAAATAATATTGCTGGGCCACTGCATAGGAAGCCAAAAACCACATGTGGAATGGTTCTCTTGGAAGGGCAAAAAGTCTCAAAGTTTGTTAGCAAATAATTTAGCAAGCAGTGCAGACATCAAATGGTTTCGGCAGCACTTGCAAAGCTATTCTGAATTTGCATTTCCTCTGGAGTGCTGGGGCACAAAGCCACTCTAATGAAGGTTAGAACCATAACAATAAGGTTTTCTCACCAGAAAGAAATAATAATAAAACAAAATGAAACAAACAAAGAAAAAAAACTTGCAAAAAAACTTGCAGAAGAGTTAGGGTAAGAAAGGACAAACTGTGTGAATCTTTCAGCAATTCATGTTAATTTAGCTTCTGTTTGCATGACCCTGAATTAGGGTATGTCTTAGCTTCTGAGCTGGAGGTAGCACCTCAATGGTCTTTTTTCCTTCTTCTCCTTGCCTGCAGAGGGAGCAGCTGCCATCCCTCTCCTCCAATCTTTCTTAGCTGGTATCATTGGCAGAGTGTTTCTTGCACACCGGTGCATTTTCTTTGTTCCCACAAAACAATCTAATACTTTCTGTCATGTGTCCCCTTACATTTGGTGGAGATTTCCCATATAAAACTGCACAGCTGCAAATGCAACATTCTTTACATATTTCCTTAAAATCCCCCCATGCTGATCTGCCTATGAAGCGCCTGGTAAGAGCGGCACAGTCCGTGTGCGCAGTAAAATGAATGTCCTCTAGGACCTCCTCGCTACACAGCTGTGCCTGCCCACCACCTCTTGTAGGGCACACGGTAAACTTAGGGGAGGAGAAACCATCTTGATTTTACTGTAGTTGCGGAGAGCCATTGAAGCTTCCTCCACAACCCATGAATCAGATGAATGAAACAAAGCGGCTAGTCTGAGATGTATCTTGAGTCACTGTCCTCTTCTGGGTGGACTTCAGCTCACTCGGCAGGGTGCCAGGAGCTCTGTGCTCCTCAGCACCTCGACCTGACGCCTCCCAAAAGGGACATCTGCCGTGTGGAGCTCTGCGGGGCCCTCTTTGCTGCCCCGGGAGCACACGGGTGTGCGGCCTCAGCATGGGGGGTGCCATGCTGCCGGGGGTGCAACTGCACCTCTTCAGCTGATGGTGGTGTGCCTGGTGCGCCCGTGTCGGCACAACACACGGTTCGCTACCTAACCCTCCAAAGACTCGCTCTTCCTCTGGGTGCCCTGATGCCCACCAAGAACAAATACAAACTTTACTTTTTTTCTGATCTACACAAAGGGGAACAGAGGGGGGAACGGATCAGTGCTGTGTTCGGAGAGAGAAGGAACAGAATCAGGACAGATGCGTAAAGTGAAAAGGATGGAGCAGTTCTCTAAAAATATTAATAACTACTAATAAAGACATATTTGAATGACGAGTTTTGTTGTGAAGGATCCAAAGATCCCTGCGTGCGCTGGAATTGTCCTCTCCCACCTCAGAAGTACTCCCACCTGAAGGGCAGGGTGCCCCAGTTTCTTGACAGCGTGCTCTGGACTCGACACAAGGTGTGAAACAAATCTTTGAACCCTGGGTGCTTTACCCGATGCCTGTTCCTTTATTAGAAGCCCAGAAGCCAGCATGAAATAAGCAGGGTAGCAGTAAAGCGCGGCACATTTTTATAGCAAGGCCAAATCTTTATTATGCTTCTTGGCCCAGTTTAGCGGAGAACACTGCTGGGCCTGATTTCAGTTTTGATATCATACACCGAGGCTGCAGACCCTTAAGAGTACAAGCTGGAGAAAAGAACATAGAAAATGTTAGGAATGAGAAAAGGCCATTCAACACATTGATGCTTGTCTCTTGTAATACAGCGTTTCCCCCAGGATAGCATCTAATTGCTTCTTGAACGAGCCCACTGTCTTTGCCTCAACAACCTTGCCCAGTAGGCCATTCCAAACATTTATTATTCTTTGAGTGACAAAGCACTTCCTTATGTCTCCTCTGAATTTGTTTTTTGAACTTCCATTTATGCCCCCGATCCTGTCATCTATGCAGTATCAAAAGTAGTAACATGCATTGATATTATCCATTCAGCTAAGATTTTTGTATACTTCAGTTAGACCCCCCCTTAAGTGTCTTTTTATTTTATTTTTTTTAAGTTGAATAGATTGAGGGTTTTTTTCACCTTTCAGTAACTTCTACAATTTTATCCTGGAACCAAGTCGAGAAAAAAATATTTGTTAAAGCCTGACTTACATTAGACCACACTGAATGGATGTATAAAGTCTACTATAGAAACACATTTCAGTAAGTTTTTTTCCCCCTCTTTCGGAGACTAAACTATCATTTAGTTTCCCTGATTCTTGTGTCTGGTTATTTTGACAAAAGTTAACTGGGAAGAAGGTAAGAATAAAAAGCTTGATGCGAAATTTGGAAAAAGCTGATAATCTCCAATTTTTTCCATTTTTACTGTGGGCTTTTGCCCCCCTTTCCTCATTCTCCAAGTAGTGTGGGGTTTTTTCTTTTTCTTTCTTTTTTTTTTTTTTAAATGAAAATTGTTTATCATATGGGATTTTCCATGTGATGACGCTTTGCAGAATCTCGACTCAGAAATGTCAAAAATCATCTGTGATCTCCAGAAAAGCCACAGAATCAAACATTCGCAGTTTCAAACCTCATCAACTGTCACAAATGAGGTGAATAGTTCATTACCTTTTTGGATGAAATTCTACAGCATGTGTTATGCAGGAGGCCAGAACTGGTGATCTAATGGTCCCTCCTGGCCCTAAAAAATATCTGCAAATAACGATTATGGATGAAACATATATGCCCTGCACAAAGTCAGAAACAGCAGGCTTTGGGTGGGAACAAGAAATTAAGGAAAGGAATTTTGCCTTAGCTCAATCCCATAAGCTGGACAAACAGCTACAAGCATTACCCTGACTGCAGCAGAGGCTGTTTATTTATTGTCTCTCTATTTTTTTAATTTTTAAAATTTTTTTGTTATAGTAACAATGGTGGTGTGTTTTTGTTGGTGTTGTTTTTGTTTTGTTTTGTTTTGTTTTTGAAGTCATCTGTAAATCTTTTTGTTTTCTCCGAATTCCTTCCCAATGCATTTCTAGGAATGTGGGATCTGAGTAAAATGGGCAGATTGTCTCTGCAGCGCTTGGATGAGCTGAGAGTATTTCCTCACAGGCTCTTCACAGATGTAAACACACGCTTTCCACAGCTTCACCAAGTTTCGGATCCAATAAATTAGTACCAGGACTAATTAGCTTAGGCAGAACACTAGCAGCATTTAGAGTTTGGAAATTAGTTTGTTCAGTCACCTCATGTAGTTTCTGCAAAGGGCTGCACCGTGGGATCAAGGCATGCTGTTGGATGCATCACACCCAAGCAAGTAATTCTCCTGTCGCCTGGTCGGGACTGTATCTGTCAGTCAGCCTCGTGCCGCCTGTGTTTTGGACTGTATTGGATCATCTGGGGGTAATGAGCAAGTCAGCCCCATAGCTCTCAGGAAATTATTTGTGCTATTATACTACCAGGGAGAGAAAACTGACGTATGAGATGGTAATTATCAGGATCACGCTTTAGTTCTTCTCTGAAAAATCTGTATAATATTTGTTTTGCTCCAGGCCCTGGGAATCTCCCATGATTTGTCAAAAAATAATTGTTGGTGGTACAATAACTTTGTTATTCAATTCCCTAAGTATTCCAGGATGTATGCAATCTGGAAAGCTGATTTGTTTATGTTCATATTTTCTCTATATTCCCTTACCCATTCTTTGTCATTATCTTTATTTTTACAGGTTTATTTTTCTCCAGTGTTTTCTAGTTGTTCAAACTTTGTGTTTGTGTATTTATTTAAAGGCAGATTTCAAAAGAGTTCAGTCTCTCAGTTTACAGCAGGATGGAACTTCTCGCTAGTACTCTGTCTCCCCTGGTATTTTTGTGAATGCTCTTGTTCTCCTTACCCATCTATCTAGCGCTAACCTCTTTGGTCTCTTTGCTACTCATGTCTGTTGCTCACAAACCCCAGAGTCCTGTTTTAGAATCACAGCCCCCTTATATTCAGCACATCTTTGGACTATTTCTGCTGCTTGTTTCACACATTTTTTTTTTTTCTTTTCAGAGGAATTCTGATACTTCTCAAACTGAGGTATTTTTAGAAGACTCCAACATTTTTCTGCACAGATAGATTTCCATTTTCTTGCCTAGGAGGGCTTCATACCTATCCCACATAACGCTGCTGCCGGGAGCCAAGGGCCTGGAAAATAATGCCCAGTGACCACATCCCATCTGTAAGAGAAGCTACCTATATGTAAGATACCTTTTGCTGTGACAAGTATACAGCTGCTGAGGCTTCCTTTCTGTACAGGTCTCAGCTGGCTGCTTACATCTGCCCCATGGCCCTTTGCTCTCAAAATCTTTGCTAGAGGAACATGACTACCAACTGTATCCAGTCAGAAGCTAGGTCCAAGGCTTTGTGAAGCTCTTTGCATGGACATGTACTGGCTTTAATTTGGGCCTCAGGTACCTAGGTGACTGCCCCTTTGCTCTTCAGTAATTTTTCAGTCCAAAGCCCCCTCAAAATTGTGCAAGGCCCCCAGCAGGTACACCTGCAATGCAAAGGACAGCTGCTGCATCCCTTGGATCAGAGCTGCTGGGGGGTAAGAACATCTCTAGTAGGGCTTGAGACTGTGATAACTCTGTGTCCTGTCAGAGGAGATGAGAAAACGGCTGTAAGGCTTTCGTTATCTTTGGCCAATATTTCTCTCCATTCTGTCCAGTGTTTCAGATTGGTAGGACTGCTTGTCCTGTCAGACCTACCAAATATAACTAGAGCATTCACTGGATTTAAACATTTTCAAGTGTTTACAACCACATCTCCTCCCTGGGGGAATCGCCAAACTGCACTGCTTGCCTTATTGTCTTTGGCTGGGTCTTTAGAGTTCCTGAATTTATGCGCTTAAAAATCAATGAGCCTTGGTTAGACAAGAACCCAAACACTATGACTTCTCATTTGGGTGACTCCACTCCTAGCATTTCATGGGGATTACGAGAGATATAAATAAACCTTGGCTTTGTAGCCTTCAGATTTTCTATCAAAGTTTTAAGTTGATTTAAAGTTAAGGGCCAGATATGCCATGTGAATCACACTTGAAACCATAGTCTTTAAGTAGCAAAGTCTCAGAAGATATTTAAATATTAATTGAATTGTAACTGAGCTTTCTTCAGCCAATGAGAGCTAGTGACAAAGAAGTCCATGGTAATGAAAAGCCTGTTTGTATAAATATTATCACTGAGCTCCAAGCTCTTTTGCACTGTGTAGATCTCATGCACTGTGCTCCCAAGGGCAGCTGGGTGGCAACCACAGGCGGGCAGACACGTCCACAGCCAGACCTGTCCTCACCACGCACTGGGCTTCATGAATGCAAGCTTTCTCCTCCCCTGGACTTCAGAGCTCCCCAAAGACCCATCCAGGCTCTTTGAAAGTGAAATGAGCAGAGTTTGGACCTTTGCTTAAAATACTACCTGGCCATACCTAAAGGAGCTTACTGGGGCACCCTCACTTGGTTGTGGGCCACGTGGCGAAAGCACTCACCACGGGCTCTCTCTGCTGCGGGTATTTTGTATCAAGCTGAAGCAAACAAGATTTTTTCCTTTCCTTTGAAAGAATCATAAAAGAGGCAGGGAGAGATGGAAGATACAACCAACATCTTTAGTCCCAGAAACAACGGAAGAAAAAAGAAAATAAGAGAGAGACAGAGAGACTGAGAGGGAAAGGGAGAAAGGGGAGAGAAATTACTTTCTCTCTCAACAGTCAAAGGAATAGGTGATGTGCCATCTCCCTCTCAGTATAAAGAGGTTGTGTGGGAAGGGGGAGATGACAGACAATGTATCAAAGGAAATGAATTGCAGTATTAACATCCTGACTTTGCTTTGTCAAATTTGCAGGTGATTGTTGTATACCTCTCTGCAGCTCCTCTCAGTGGTGGAAATACTTTTCAGATCCTCAAGACATAGTACTACTGGCAAAAGCAACAGCCCTTCAGAGGTGCTTACTTGAAGTACCAGAAGGCTTCTTAAATCTCCTTCAGGCTTCTTCCAACACTGTTACCCATTCTGTATGTTCCCTATGTACTGAAGATAAATTTTTGTCCCCAATTGGCATTAAAATTAGAACTCAAAAATATGGTGGGAATCTCTGAGGTAAAAATTAATTCAAACTGATAATTTTCATTGTGCTGTGATAGTTGATGCACTTCAGAACAGTTGTTTTGATATCAAAAACCAAGGATAACTCCTATAACATAAATCAGTGGAAATAAAAAGGCAGGCATGCTGGAGGAAGAATTGATCAGTGGTCCACTGAATTAGGTCAGATGTGATCCAAAAATAACAGTGAAGACCATGGATAAGTTCTTACTGACAGAACAGGATTCCTGAGCAAACCTTTTGACAACAGCCATTTTCATAGGTAGCTTGAAATTTGATAGATTTGAAAGCTGAAGGTTGCTGACCATCAAAATGTGACCAAAGGATTTGCTATGATGGGACAGCGAAGAAGGAGGTTGGCATGACCAATGGCTTGAGAGCAGGCAGGAAAGTTGCCTGCCCATGTAGAAAGGATACTGATGAGTGAAAGAGGAAGAATGCATGCTAAGAAAGAAAGGAAACTCATATTCCAAAATATTGTGACCCAAAAAAACGACCACAACCCCACATTACAATGATTTAAAAAGCAAAAAATAAAAAATAAAACAAACAACAACAACAACAAACACCACCACCACCACCACCACCACAAAAAACAACTCTTCAGGGAATTGTTTCAGCTTTTTGTTCACTGCTCAGAAATCATCATCTCTTCATTTATTTTTCTGTTTGATCATCTTCTCTTTTCTTTCTCCTCTTCTTCTACCTTCTGCTTTTTCAGTGACCACGGAAATACAGAGAATGATAGAAAAAGAAGAGAGGAAAAGGACAAAAATAAGACCAACAAGCAAAAATGAAAAAAGTTAAATATTTCCAGGAGCTCTGACCATATTCCATGCCCTTTAGAATGGAAATTACTTCAGTGTGCTTTGTGGGCTTTGTGCCCTCTGGTTTTGAACCCCAGTAGAAATGAGGTATGGAGAACTGCTGTGCTAGCTGAAATATCTTGGTGGTGAGATGTCCATGGTCAGCTGGAGTGGGGCTCTTTGAGAGGGAGGAAGCTCTTCAGTGTCCTAGATGTAGTGTAAGACCTGCACAGGTAAGGATTTGTACTCAGAAATTCTTCTTTTTTTTTTTTTTTTTTAAATTAGATCAGCTGATCAAATAAAGATATAATTGTCCTACAAATCAGGCATCTGTCATATTCTTATTCCATAGTAGATACAGCATCCTGTATCCTTTGAGGCAACCTCAGACTTTCAGATCCTAAAAATCAGTGCTTTGTCCTGATACATAAAGTAAAAATATAAAAATATAACAAATAAAATGATTGTGTCCAGTGTGACCTAAGCCTCTCTGGGGTGGGATAGGGGAACTAGAGGGAGGAGTATTTCTTGCTAACCAGTCTGAAGTGGTTCCCAGACACTGAAACACATATTTCTCTCTTGGCTTTTCTCCAACTCTTAGTGCTCATCATTCATGGCTTTAAAACGGTAAAAGAAAGGGAGAGATGCAAATGAAAAACAAAAGCAAACAAAAACAAACCTCTTAAAAACAAACTCAGATCCAAGAGATCACTCTTGCCCTACAAATCAGGAAAATTCACACCTCATTGCTGTCAATGGGAATTCCAGACAAGGTGTATCCAAATGGGAACAAAGTTACTTGAATGAAAAATTCAGCCATCCTCCTTCCTCTGCCTCCGCTGTCGGCTGCCAGAACTGGCACACAGAAAGAGACCTCTTTGGCCTCATAATGTTTGAAGTGAAACTTTTGGGTGAATACTGAAAGTCACTCAGTCTCAGGGGGATGGTGAGCCGTTTTTTCCTCTCTCCCCTCTTTGTAGTTTACTTTCCCCTATATAGATTTTTTTTTCTTATCGCAGCTTTTCTGATCACAGTATCAGAGTGACTTTACCACTGTCACCTCCTTATTGTGAACCAACCCATCCCTTGGAGGCAGAGAGCCATTGTGGAGGTGGTAAGTAATTTGTTTTGTTCAATTGGTTTCTTGTTATGCATGCATGCAAAGCCCCTTTTATCTCACATTTAAATTTGTGTTTTCCCTCTTATGATTGGTGTTGTGACATCAAAAAGCTTTCAGCATCTTCGAATATCAAGAAGAACAAACTCTAACAAAAATAAAATAAAAATAAGAAGAAATCCTTCCTGATACACCCGGCATTTCAGTGCAGCTTTAGAAACGAACAGATTCACATGGGATACTGGCTACTAACGACTATGGAAATAAGCCTGATATTTTGATCTCTAGGCCCAAACATTATTCATATTTTTTTCCTTAGCCTCAAACAATGTCTTCAGATAGCCCAGGTAAAAGCAAGCCAGAGACAAAACAACATCATAGAGGAATTGCTTTATGCAGATACTTTCAGCTATGCTGCACAACTCACATTGTCTTTGAACCCAGTGTGATGAGAGAATGATTTGAGACTCCAGGGACGACTCCTGGATATGTTTTTACTTCAGCACATCGTAGTGAGACAGAAGTCTTTGGCTTAATAAATGTGTTCAGCAATCTTCTGCATTTGGGGCTTTTTATTATTATTACTATCGCTCTAGTAACACTTTGGACAACGTTGAGAGCTGAGGTCAGGGAGCAGACAAGCTGCACGTACGAGGTTATACAGACCTTCTTTAACCTTTAAGAAAATGGTTTGTCCATGCTTAGTGGGAGGCAGAGAGCAGGAGTAAGAAAGTGGTACATTCCCCCCTCCTAAAGTCAGAAGTAGCTGTAACCTTTAGGCTGCTTTTCAGGAAAAGATCTATGTATCTTCTTTGATTTTCAGTTACCTGCCTACTTTTCTAAGAATGCTCATATCGTATTTTTCTTAACTGATCTTCTGGAGAATTGGGTAGCATTTGCATAAGCATCTGCAATAAATTGAAATATTGTACTTCAGTGTAAGTAATGTATATGTAGTGTATGTAGTGACATACTGTGCCCAGATTTTTAGATTAAAATAACTTGAGGAGAAGGGTACCTGAAACACAGAATGGCTGTCGCAGGCTGTTTGAGAAACTGCATCATCAACTGCTTGGACATCCATCTATGTTTCTATCTTGTTTCTGTAAAATCCAGGTATGGCAGGTGCTTCCAGGAGCTGCAGAATGACAAAGAGTTTTTTAAAAATTGATCCTCTCTGACATGTCCTATTTAGTGCTGTTCTTTGCTAAAGAGGTGTGGACCACTAGCCAAGGAGCCTCTCTGAAGCAGCAAGGCCATCACCTCCAACGGAGGCCCTGCCTCCCAGGCAGTCTGGCTCTCTAAGCCGTGGTGAATAAGTGATGCTGGCTGGGAGACACCTGCTTTCACCAAAATGCTCTTCAGTGTAGAAAAAACAGAACCCTGTCTAGCTGAAAATTTGCAGTTATGAAGCTGGAGTCACTTCATTGATCAAAATGGAGCAAAAAATGGGCAGGTCAGATTTAAGCATGAGCATGATCTTAGTCTGTAGGACAGACCTGGGATACAGAGACTACTATCCTGCACTTTCAGTAAAATCATTTGTCCTGGATTTTTCTTGGGACAGGGGACTTTCCTTGCCCCGAGGTGGGAACTGTGGCAGGAGGCCAGCTTCATGGTTGTTCGTATGTCCACCCCCATGCCTCTCAGTTTGACCCAGCATGTGTGTTGCAGCTCACACACAAGAAACATCACACAGTCCAAAGCAAGAGTGTGACCTAAATTCTGTGCTGTGCACCAGTCATAATATTTTTTGTGAAATTGTTCACCGTATCCAATACATCCACAGAAAAGAAAAATCCCCGCAATAATCAAAACCATTATTGGGTGTTAATTCCACTGCAAGCATATTTACACGATGCTTTAAATTGACATGCAGGCTTTGTTATTCCAGTTTTCTAACCTGTGAGTGCTACTGGGACTCTGGAGCCAGAGCCAAAGCGATATTTAGGTGCCTAATTCTGGTCAAGACAACTCCTAGCTTCCCAGAGAAATCAGTCTTTTTTTTTTTGGGTGCTGTGGGAGGTTTTCCACTGCCTTGAATGGGAGCAGGATTGAGCACTTCATGCCAGATTAATAAGGTGATTTGAGGCCATTACCGGTAAAGGGAGGAGGAAGGAGGTCTTGTAGCAGGCCATGCGACCTTCCCCCTCCAGCCCCACACTCGCTGCTGCCCTTGGATTTTAGGGGCTTTTCGTTCTGGCAAATGTATTTTATGAACCTGATGTACACTTAGCTAGAACAATCCCACACTGGGATCTAATTTCAGACCTACAAAGGTTGGTTTATCCTTTTTCAGGCTATGTACTCATTTGAACTAAAATTACCCTGCTGCCAGCCTCCTTGATAGCAATTACATCTAAAGAGAGAGAACCACTGAACTTCATGTATTGGTAATGGTCTTTCTGTCTATATTTTTCCTTGGGGATAAAGTTGTATGGGAAAATTAGACACATTAGCGTAGGAAAAATAGTGAACAAAAATACATATTTTATACTTTTTAAAAGTATCCTCATGCTACCAATTAGATACATTATGTAATGCAGGTATTTTAGCATTATGGTGCCAGTCTTTATATAAAGAAGAACAAAACCATTTTTGATAGTTATTTAAGGGCATCCTAAATACACTCAAGAATAGTACATTTTAATTTTCAATAATGCCAGCAGACTCAAGCATTCAGATTTTAGCATAACCAGCAGGAAAACTGTTTGATGTTTTAATTATGTCCCAGAAAATGCTGAATGTGTTATAAAAGAAATCTGAAAAGGGGAGGGGGGAAAAAAGGTTTTTATTACTGCTCAAGAGGAAGGACGTTTTACAACATAGCATTAAAAATGTAAAATGGAATAAAAAAGAACTTGGATAGTCAAAACTTTGTCTGAAACAAAGTAGGCCAGAGAAGCAAAATAATATGTCTGTTACAAGCAGTCGGCAGTGAGAAGGGGAGGGGAACATTTACATAGAGATAGGGCAAAAGGAAAGGAAAAGCTTTAAAATAAACCCAAAGTCTTCTAAATTATGTTTAAGACTAGCCAGAACCGTTCCCAACAAGGTATCTCGGAGGATTTCAGAGTTCCTGATTAATGTGGTGACCTACTGCTCTCTGATGCAATGCGTTCAAAACCCAGCTGGGTATTCGCAGTCGGGATGAGGCTGCTGGGACTTCCTGGGGCTCCATCCTGCTGGCACCAGGGTCAATCTCCGCAGCAAGACTCAGGAAAGGTGTCCCCAAGGGAGGGGGAAAACGAGAACCTGAATCATTTGCAATGAACTGAACCAGATGTACAAAGCTCCAGTAATTTAAGCAGTGATAGGAAGTGGAGAGGAAAAAAAAATTACTATGGTTTAACTCTTCCTTCCCTTTGCAGGTGTTGGAGCAGGCTGAGGGGGGACAGTGCGGGGCACGACCACAGCTGGGACGTGGGCTGCGATGTCCCACTGTGCCGCCCGGTGTCCGCAGTGCAGGGAGTAGTGCAAGGGGCCGGAGCCACAGCGGGATGGGGATGCTCTGCTGGTTAGGGGCTGGAGAGCCAAAAAGCCTCTAATCCACTCATCACGCCTGCGCCGAGCACAGGGCATGTTGCCGTTCCTCTCACATACGAATATGTGTGATTTCACTGATTCCTGGCACTCAACTCTTTTGCCATTCTGCTGTTTTGAGCTACCTTAAGAAAGTGACATCCTCAGTTTGGTTCAGATACATAATTTAGGCTGTGTCAACAGATTGTTTCTCTTAAAGCAGGCTCTCAAATCACTATCCCAAGAAAGGTTTACCTTAGATTTTTTTTAAAACATCAATAACTAATTTTGGATATGTATATTTATACTCATATACATACACAATGAATATGAAAGTGGGGTCCATGATTGCACTAGATATATACACATCCTGTAGTCACTGATGCTTTAACAAAGCCAGCACAAAGCTTTCTGTGGCTACGGCTTGTTAAAAAATAACCCTTTATTGATAAAATCATAATTTTTGTATCTAAATAATAATAATACAAAAAGTAAAAGACTTCTATTATGTCGTTGATAATGCCAAAATGATGAAAGAAATTGGAATCAGATGTCAATGAAACAGTGTTGTGAATCCTCCTTCAGGAGTATGGCATTTCAAAATGTCCAGTGTCAAGCCTGGCTATTATGATATGTTTCTTATTTATCATTACAGTTCTTAGAGCTTCTGTGCTTTGTTATTTGATACCTTGGCTGTTTGCTTAAACTCGGTACACAAATACAAAGCTCAAATACAAAGCTGGAGTGTTAAGATTAAAGAAGAACTAGGATTCCAAGATTAAAATGTGAGATGAATGTTTCCTGTAAATGTGTATCATTAGTCTGACTTTTAAAAGGATGTTTAGCAATGATTTAAAAACAACAACAACAACAACAAAATAAAACAGCATTGTAAAAGAAATGGTACAAAATGCTTTAAAAAGCATATATAGCAGAAAAGCCTTTCTACAGCTGTAAATGAGCTGCGCAGTCTGACGCCCACTGCAAAAGCAATTGTTAGCAGAGCAGCTAAGCCCAAAATGATGCCGTTTGGATACTTCTCCCTTATTACACATCCCTTTCCTATCTGACTATAGTCTGAGCAAGCTACAGAGGGTTTGTATTCCCAGTAGCACCTCAGAGCAGAGGCACGAGGGCAAGGAAGACTCTTCCCGAATGTCGGGCAGCAGCTCCGTGCCCAGTTGCCCTCTCCTGGTCCCTCTTGAGCCACAGAGCCTCTGCTCAGGGCCACCCGCAGACACGGACACCTTCGGACTGCAGCTCTCGGGTACACAAACCGTCCTGCAGAGTGAGACGTCAGGATGCTGGCTTTTTTTTACCACCCTCTCACCCCTTCTGTAACAGTGGAACTTGTTGCCGGGATAGCAGCTAGCATTGTTATTCGAGACCGTAAACTTTCACCTTGGGAATAGTATTTCTGTGCCTGCGTCAAGGCTGAAAGTCTAAGAGTTCAGGGAGAAAAAACTTGTTTGACAAGCAAAGCTTTTGTGTTAAAAAAAAAGAAGAAGGAGGAGGAAAAAAAAAAAGCTCGAAACTCTTGGGAATAGGTGAAAGCGACAGAGGCTGGAGACAAAGATGAGAAGTGATCCTTAACGTGCGAGCATTGGAGGCTGCCGGGAGAGCGCTTGGATGCGCTGCGGGCGCTGCTGCCCACCCCGCAGAGGAGAAAATCAAAAACCTGTCAGCCGCCGAGCATGCTGGTGGGCGGGAGGCATCAGCAAGGGAGCTAGACGATGGAAATGCTTTAGTGAAATTGCATCCTACAGCCCTTTTGCTTATTTCCACTGCTTGGAGTTGCTTCTGGTGGTGATCGGAGAGGAGGCACGAGGTGCATTAACCCACCGACTGCGGACAGGCTGTGGGGCAGAGGTGGCAGGGGGGCACCCGAGGAGGCTCAGCAAACCCCCGCTGCTGGGCATGGAAAACAGCTGCAAATCAGAGGTCACTTAAAGACTGCTTCTCAGTTTCTGTTTTTCACCTTTTTTGATTTGCAGGCCATGAAGTGTTTTCCAGAGGAGAGGGTCCCTTTTGAAATGCACATTCTTGAAGTACTGCACAGCATAAATGGACTTGTTTTTCTTAGCCACCTCTCACAGACACCTTAGAAGTAGACCACAGAGCTCCCCAGAGGTCTGCAGACCCCCAGGTTGAAAACTAGCACTCTAATGTTAATCCTTTCAGCTGTCCAGTCCAGGAAATGTGATTATTTTGCAACCGAGAGAACAGAGACAAAGAAAGGTAATGCCAAAAAGTAGGAATTGTGAAAGCACTGCTCTGATCTAGGAGCACAGCGGCCATTGGAAGTGAGGGCTGGTTTTCCCAAGTGTCTTTCAGATGCTATTGAAATCACTCCCAAAGCGTTCCCCTTTCATTAGGTGTCTAAATTCACAGCCACAGGTGCTAAGTGCTCACAAATCCCTCTGAACCCACGGCAATGCATGCCTGCTCACCACCTAGGAAAACCAGACTATTTTTGATATGTCGCTTTGTCGATAGACCTGTTTGAAGCAGCAGCCATGCCTAGGCCACAGAGGGAGTCAATGTCAAGTTTTGGACAAGATACCAAGTTTTTAGAGCCCTGGTTGCTGCTCACAAACACTAGGAGCATGTCACTGCCTACTTTCCTGGGAGTCTTATCCCTTAATGTGGAGCACACTTCGAACACTTTGATTCCTGCAAGTACATCCAAATTACAGTTGGCATTCACAGATTTGTAGATTTTTGAGGCCAGGAGTGCACCCTTTTTTCACCCAATTTCCCCTGTATTCAGCCCAGTAACTTGCATCTGACTAAAGCATAGCTTTTATTTGATTAAAGCACATCTGCCAGAAAAGCATTCAGACCTGATTTGAAGACATCAGGAGAGAGAAAATCCACCTCTTCCCTTGATGGTTCATTCTAGTGGCTAATCACCTTCAATGTTAAATATTTGTGCCATTCTTTCTAGATTAAAGAGCATTTCAGCACGTGGCATTCCTATGAGATAATGCTTGCAATGAAGTAACCTTTTAATCTTCTTTTTGATAAATTAAACAGTGTGAGATCTTTAGGTTTCTCACTGTCAAACATTATCTACAGTCAGTAAATCATTTCTGTGGCTCTTTTCTGAGCCTTCTCCAATTTTGTAACATCTTTCTTTAACAAGACAACCAGATCCCACAGTCTAGCATATGCTCGCCTGGGGTGTAGTCTCTAGACTGCATTCTCTTCTTTGCTGCGAGGGTGGGAAGCATTTCACCTAAGTTTAGCCAAACTAAAAGCTTGGCGTCTAAAAGTTAGGCATCTAATAGAGTTAGGCATCTCCTAGGCTCCCTCAGTAGTCATCAGAGATAGATGGACACTTGTGAAGGGCATGCTTTCCCGTTTATATAATTTTGCTTTGGGCTGTATCAGGACACCTTCTCTTTGAATTCAGCCCACCTTTCCAAGAGTCTCAATGTGTTGCATGTGCCACCCTCAGATCAGCAGCACTCTCTTTTGTTCCTCCGTCAGGCTCTCTGTTCTCCCACACCTGTTATCAGCAAAGATTTAGACAGCAGGTCAGAAACATTTTCAATGAGACGAAATTTCCCAAGAACAATTTATGGAGATGTTCTGATGTGGACACAATTTCTATTGAGACTAATTCATAGTCATGAGGTTAATGATGTTTACTAACTGAATCCACTGAAGAAAACATCAGCTAGTTGCAGACCAGTACTACTTGCTGTTAAATTTTGTTAAGGAAAAATCCCATTCAGTGATGGCTCTCTGTTGACAATTGTCTTTTGGAGATCTGCCAAGTAGCCAGCTCTTCACCCATTCATCCTGTGTCTTATCAGTATTGCAAATACCATTTTTTCAATTGAAATCATATGTGAATTAAACTTAACAGCAATTCCATAATTATCTTGCTTAAGAAATTCATTATAAAGTACCTCTAATCTTAATTTGCATTTTTCTTTCTTTTTTCTTCTTCCTTCCAATTTATTTGTGATTAATTGGCTCTTTTGAGCCAACTACATATGTTATTTGCTTGGACTATCCTTTTTGTATCATTGATATGACTGTAAGTGTCTAGTGACCACCATATTTTGTGTCTGTAACTAATTAACTCCTGGCAGTCAGGAATGATGTACTGGATCTCTACCTTTCTCATTAAAGGAATTACCCTCTACATTTCTTTTTTTCTCTGTGTGTCTTATTTTGTCAAGAGATCCAAGTAATGCTTTGTTTACCAGCTGCATGAGACCTCCAGCATATGCCTCCCAAACTGAGGACCCCCTAACAGTGCAGGTTTTCCCATTGATGTGTTCCAGACAGGTCTTAAGGAGTAACACATCCTGTTTTCTTGTTTATTTTAGTGGTCCACAAAGCCTCCTGCCACTACCACCTCCTGAGCTTTCTGGGTCAGCTCAGTGATCAAAGAGGCACTCAAAGTCCTGGGGTTCACTGTAAGCCCTCAATAACTAGAAAACTAGATAACGGTGTTTTTAATGTTCAGTGCCATAACTCACCTCTTTTACCTCGTCTGTTGCTCCTGAACAGGATGAGATGGCTCCAGGAAACAGCACCACAAAGTTAGCAGCATGAAGTGGATGATGATGTGGTGTCATTCCCAGAAAGAGTTCTGCTGTTGGTATCTCATGAAGCGTCTTGACAGCATGATGGCATCCCACAGCTCCTTGTGCTTCTTCAGGTAAGTGCACAGTGTATCCACAGGGCAGCCAAATCATAGGATCAGAAGAGTTAAAGACAGGCAAGATCTGTCAGATCACAGAGCACATGCCTCTGCCAGTGAGTGCTGTCGTCCCTGATACAGCACACATCAGATCTCAGACATTACAATTGATCTCAGCCAAAAGGCCAAAGGGAGTTGGATGTATTTTTTTTGTATCTGAAATCTAATATTCACAACTGTTCAGAATGGCCTTCTGTTATACGCTGGTGGATGGAAACCTGAGTTCAACACTTGAGTCTGGTCATTATCCTGCCCTGACTGGTGATGAGTTTGGGTTTTCTCCCAAAGTGAGAATGTCTCAAGGCAGTCCACCTTTTTCCCAGGGTGAGTCACAGGGTCTTCACCTGTAAGTAGGGGCTCTGGAAAGGTGTAGTCATGACTGTGTGAGCTAAGCTACAGCTCACCTCCGTTTCCCCCCTGCCACAGCCCACTTGGCCAGAGCACAGCCCTCCACAAGGCTGTGTCGGGGGTGATGCCCAAAGCCTCGTTTGTCTGGGCTGGGGGTGGCTGGAGCCAGGGCTGCACTGGCTGCTCAGGCGCCAGCACCTCCAACCTGCCGAGCTCTTAGGTCAGCAGCCTGCCGGCGGTGCAGCAGAAGTGTTGTCACTGGTTGTTGTGCTATTCTAGTATAGCAGGACACATACATTCAATTCTGGAAACAGCGTAACAACCCAGTCATGAAAGTTCATTTGGTTTGCTTCCCCTTTTCCTCTCAACGCAATTTTTTGGCATATAAATTTAATTCAGAGGGATGTTTGTGACCAGGGATTTTTCCTGTCCTCCACTGGCATTGATTTAGGACCTACTCATGTCTGCTTAGCAGGTCCTCATCTCCCTATCTCCTCTCCTCATCTCCACTGAATTGGCAATACTTCAGGTGAGACAGGCCTCTTGAAGAGCAAAGTTTACTTCTTGTGACTACAGAACAGCCTTATGAAGTTTGGGCCATTCAGTTATGGGCCAGAAGAAATACCTTGTGACCTCAGGTACTAGTCAGAGCACTGGACTTCTCTGCCGCAGCCTGCAGGGCAGCTGCAGTTCGGAGCTGTTTGGAGTGAATTGTACGTCAGGAATGAGGACAGATGCTTTTCAACAGGCAGTTTTGAGGAACTAGCAAATCAGGGGGAAAAATATAAAAATAGAAAACAGGGCTTAAGGTACTTAACAGTTAGCTTGTCCCTCTGATTTTGGAGAGAGGGCGGGGAGGTGGGAGGAAATTTGGAAGGCTTTCTCCCCCAGCCTGCAGTACATTGAGCTGAGCAACCCATGGCAATCAGTGCAAACTACGGAGGTTCAAGCTCCTTTCTGTATACTTGTGCTAGGCCTGATTGTTTCTCCCTCTTGCCTCATACTATTTACTGTACAAACCCATTAGCATTGCTTTTTCTTGCTGCATCCAAGATACTGCAGTCTATCACTAGAGCTATTCACATGACATTTTATCCTTTCTTTGGAAGACAATCGTGTCTTCAGTCAAAGACCTCTTGACAAAAGGAAATAGGAGCAAGAACTTGAGATGGCATAATGCAGCAGAGTGCTTTCTGTACACCTGCATAATACGACTCAGTCTGCCATTACTTTCAAAATTATGCTGAAAGATTTCTCTTGTTTACATTTTTTTTTGTGTGCCCCGACCCATTGCTCATTTGACCTTGAGGTTCCCTTCATTCCTCCTTCCCCCACCCCCTCTTCCCCCGCCTACATCTCCAGCAGTTATTATTTCCTTTGTTGGCTGCAGTTTGTATAATTATGTTGTGGCTGTCAACACACAAAAGTTTATTTAACCTGATTTCATACCAAAGAGACTGAGTCCAATAGTCAGGTCTGTGTAAGTATTTTAGGTGCTTTGTCAAACATAATCTAGTGCCTCTTTTCTGGACATTCTCTTCAGGCCAATGAGGAAAAGATTCCTGTGGATTCAAGATTTTTTGTGTAATGAATGAAAGGACATATTGAAGGGAAAAAATCCTTAAAAATCAAAGGTATGATGGGAATGACGGTGCAGCACTGGACTTCCAGCAAGATCTGCAGGCTGATTTCAGCTGAGTCACGTTGTCCTCTGAAAGGGTGCTGGACAGATTCTCAGTAGGACGCCCAGGGAGACAGGAATTCTTTGTACCTATGCAAAGTTAGCTCCCACCACAGGGTGAGTGGAAATCATGCTGTGTTATTGACATTCCCCTCCTCAGGGTGCTACTGTGGCTGATCTTGTTTTGGGTTTTGCTTAGGAACACACTGAGGCTTCATTTGCTATGTCCTAGCCATCTCATCTCTGTTTTGGACTGTGCTGGTTCCTTCGTTTGTTTCCCAGTGTGGTTTGCACATCTGTGGTCATTTTTTGCTTTCTCAGACTGTCTTGTGACAATTTACCTGCCATCTCATGTATAAACATGAAATCCCAAAGCCTGTTGACTTTGGTGGGAGTCTGCCCACCATAAGGTAGGTTTTCCTATGCTGGTTGGGGACTTGAGAGGTGGTCTAGGAAACACAAAGCAGGGAGGCAGTCTGAGGGCAGCTCCAGTGGTGAGTGTGTCTGTCTGTGGAAAAAGGTCCCTTAAATCCTCTGATCACTGCTTCCCAGCCATACAAACATGCATCTGCTTCCAAAAGGGTTGCAAAACTTTGTTAATGGTGGCACATTTGTTTGAGACAGGTCTGCTCAATACTAATGAAACTCTGCTTCATTTATCATTACCCTGCATGTCAACAATATTTCAGGCACTCTTTCAGTATCCCTTGGGCTAGTGTTTGTTTGGACTTTCTCACCACATTAGTGTCTTCCCACAGACTGTTTCTTCATCTTTTTCTCAAAAGAAGGGCATAACAGAATTTAGTAAATCTCTTCCTTTGTGCCTGGGTATAGGCACCTCCTTGGCATGAAATCACCATTGTTAATTATGCAATGCAATCATTCCTTGGCCGTGATAGAAGGAGGCACCGGCTGGTTTTGTTTTGAGATCTGGACAGGCTTTGACGTGGCTGATCCTTGGAAGGGGTTCACCCCAGCTTCCCTGGAAGATGTAATAAGGCGTTAACTGGTATGAGCCTGGCAAGACTTTCCTATGCAGGATGTTGTACAGGCAAGCCTGTTTTGTGAAGGTGCCTCCTGGAAGATGGTACGCCCTTGCGGTCTGTCACACAGTAGGGATGGTGAGCAATCCAGTTGAGGCAAAGCACTTTACAGCAGAAATTAGGCTGGCAAGAGTGGTGAGGGATTTAAAAGCATGTTAGGAATTCAGATCTCTGTGCTGTTTAGGAGCCTGATGTAGCTTCAAATGTTGCAAAATTACTACAGAACTAGGGCTGTGGTCCTGGCAGATAACAGGTCTCCCACCTTGTGGTAAATAGTACCTCCCTACCTTTTACCTTCTGTTCCCTGTTTTGTAATTAATGCTGCTTCTTTTCAGTAAGAAGTTGTAAATTATGATGAACTATGTTTAGCTAGCAGTAGGTAGTGGCTCTTCATTACTCACCAGGTCAAAAAGAAGAAAGGTTATCCAATATTCATCAGCTGCAAATTGAGGTTTCAATGCTAAAAAATGTAAGCACCAATTTCTTCTCCTATTGTCTCCAAAACATTAAAAATGTTCTTTAAACAGAAAACATTTTTAGAGCTGCCATGTGAAAAGGCAGAAAATGAGCTTAACCCTGTCAGAAGCATTTATAGCTGATCTTATTTGCTAACAGGGCAATACTGAAGAAAAAACTTTTTGATACAGCACACATTTCAATGTGGGTTCCCAGAGATTTTTTGCACAGGATGTTGTTCCAAGAGCTTAACCTGAAATTTCCTAGTGTTCAGTGCTGCCTCTGTGCTGGCATCTTGAGTCTGCTGAATCTCCTCACTGATCAGGAGTAGCACTGGATGGATCCCAGTGTTCAGATGGAAACCTCAAATAACCTACAATTTTCAGTATCCTGTATGGTGAAATCTGTTCCCACTCACACAGTAATCAGGGTCAAGCCTGTTCAGTCACAGCTATTGGGAATCCTGTAGATGATTCACCAGCCCTGTTCACCCCTTGATGATTGTCATAACCTGTGCTCCATGTTTAATCTCAGATGGTAACCTATGACTGGAATCGTTTTCACAGTCAGAAAAAAAAGAAAGAGAACTTCGTAATTGTGTCCGCTAAAAATCCCTAGTAATTTATGATTTATGGGACAGTTTTGTTATTCTTCATCACTTGTGTGTATATTCCTGTTCAATATAACCTATGATTTTATAGAACATTCTTTCTACATCAGAAGTGTTTCCGTTTTGATAGTGAAAACAAGTCATTGGTACCCATGTACTATTTCTAATTCTGCATAGTCCCCTACAGTCTGTAACAGCTGCTACATAAGCGAATCACTAACAATGATATCCCTATTTAATGCAAAGTCTGGCTACTGACATTTCCTCTGGCTCTGTAAGCTCTGTAAGCCTGTGCTCTGTAAATTCACTGGAATCATTTGGGCTATGTTGATTTGCACAAGTGGAGGACCTGACTCACTCTCCGGTGGCTGTGTTGTGAGCGATTCGTATCTTTTGGTTTAACAATCCTGGACTTTTATTCTTCCCTCGTCTCCTCTCACTTTTTCACACATGCCACCTATTACTCTTACATTTCTCTGTGATCCACTGGATGCCACGGCACTCTGCTGATCTCTCTTTCCAACTTTACACTGGGTATGCTAGTAGTACACTTCCCAGCTTGACATGGGACATGTTTGGGAAGTCAGGGGACCATTTGACATCTTATGCCTCTCAGTAAAGTTTTCTATTGTGAATGCAATTGCAGGAGCACCTCTGGATATACCTAACTGGTATATAGGTTTTGCTCCAGATGGATGGACTATAGATCCTTTTGAGAGACAGTTCACAGCATAATCAGGAAATCACAGGATTTTTTTTCTTCCTCCATCTTTGCTTCCCTAGCTAATTGTTTTTCTCTTTTTAAACTTACCCATAGACTTACATTATCTCACCTTGGACTTAGGAGCCAGCATAAAAAGAGCTTACCCACCAGGTGGCATTTTCTCACAAGTGTCCAGCCCTAATTCTAACATGAACACTTTGTACATATAATTATAAACCAAGGGCCACTAAAGTGCACCTGTAGAGCAGAAACCTGACTGTTCTCAATTCTGTTCTAATTATTGAGCCTTAGAGCGAAAACTAGGTTTCAAAGAAAACTTTCTGTACAGGCCTCAATAGAGTTAAAGGAGAAACATTTTAAGTTGATGAGCTGACACTTGTAGAAGCAAATATATTAAATAAATCATGATTCGTTTTGGGGCTAAATCTGACTTGCATCAACTCCGGAAAAACTAGATCCTAATGAGTGACAGTTTGGTGTTTTCTGTCACTTCCTACAGTAATGGCCCCAAGCTGACACTGCTCTGTGGGAGTCTAATACTTCTGAACAAAAGTTTTTTTGGAGTGAGATAGACAAGGTAGAAATCCCAAGGTGACTGGAAGGAATGTCTAATGACTGGAAAGACATATTTACTGGCAGACTGTATGTAAGCTGTGACAGTTGACAGGGCTTGATTGTAATAAATATAGTTGATGAAGAGAAGGCTGACAGGTGAGGACAGAGAGAAAAAGAGTCAAAAGATCTGCATTGGCTGAACCCTATTAATGGTAAGTTGGTAACAAAGCCCAGAGTCATAAAAGAAAACAGATATCGCAAACGGATGTGTAAACACTGAAATGTGTAGGACTTGCAGGTTGCTGTAACAAGCTCTGATTTGCTGACCTTTCTTCTAGCTATTTTATAAGAGGTGTTCTTAGTTGTATTTCACACCAACAGCAGGCCGGCACCTGACATTTTTAAATATTGTGTATGATTAATCATGTAACGGAATAAACCCTGATCAAGGTCAAAATTATTGCATCAATCTACAACTTTCATTGCTTTGATCGGGGGATTTGATGTTGGAAAATGTGTCTCCACGTGCTGTGAAGGAAATAACCTTACTGGTGATCTGTTCTGCTGAAAACAAAATGAATTCCTGTAAAGGAAATTAAGCAACATAAAACCTGAAAATATTTCTTTAAATGCACAGTCTCACCACACACACACACACACACACACAGATGGAGTGATTGACCCTGAAAATGGAAACAACTCTGGCATATTAAATCATGACACTTTATAACTGACTGGTCAGAGTTTCAACAATAGGATTTCCAATGAGCTCTGCACTTTCTTCCCCCAGGCAAATGTCACACACTGAAACTAAACAGGATCTTTTTTTTCTTGTTCATCCGATGTGCTGTTTTCTGTGCCCAAGATACGAATCTGTATTCAAAAGTGCCTTAACCCTTTGGAAGGACAACCCTTCCTCTCCATGCCCCAGGAGGAGGGAGCTTTGCGGCAGGCGTGGGACACGTCGCGCCTGCGTTGGCACCGGGGTCATTCTGTACGCTCACTGCACTCCCATTGCAAAAGAGAAGAAAGGAAAAAAGCAGTCGTAAGGGAATGTCTGGAGGAAAGCACTCAGGAATTGCAAAAACTTAATGTAAAGGTTAATAAACAGGAACATACCATGTTGAGAATATGAAATGAAAATTCCTCTAAAATCTGGAAATGGGCCCATTTAACAGCAAAGTCACAGTTTGCTTACTTTCATCACCACATAAACAGAGGTGAAAAACCCTTCACTTTCTTGATTGTATGAAACACAGAAGCGTTTGTAAAATATTTAGACAACTAAAATATTGAAACAATTTCTCTTTTTAAAAGTTGCTGTTATTTTGAATGGATCCCCTCCTTCCCTTCCCACCAAATGCCACTGTCTCTTCAAGTAGCGCTGCCACTAAATGGGTTGTGGGGAGTGCCAAAAAAAAAAAAAAAAAAANAAAAAAAAAAAAAGCAAATGAGACCATATAGGCACACAACAAAGGCTCGCAGAATAGCACAATACTTACGTGTCAATCACGTCGATGCTCCCTCTTTGCTGGCTGCCTTTCTCCCACAAGGCAGTGGATCCAGCCACTCTGCTTCTCACAGCTGCCTCTACGGAATCACAGGATTCAGAGCTGTGTCTCGTCAGCATGGGCTTGTCAGCCTAATTGGCACGTACACACATACTTTATACACTCTTCTACTTGTCAGTGACTGCTTAGGTATGTATGCACACTATATAGGTAGTCATGAGCACGTCCTTTCATGTAGAAAGTTCTTCACACAATTACACATGTGGTCTATGGATTGATATCACAAATATCCATATATTTTGTATGTTGGTGTATCTGTATACGGTTATATTCCTGGACACACACACCTCACCTACTGTTCTGTCTGAATTTGCTGTTAACTTGGCAAAGTTAATCTATGATTATTTACTTCAGTGGTGGTCCTTTGATGACCAGGCAGAAGACAGGGCACCATTGTATTTAAATACAATGAAGACACGTAAGTGTATGTATGTACTTAAGAACACACACACATTTTCTGCTCTGCAGCCCAGCCTCATGCAGCCTGAACTCCATGTAAGCAAATTTCTTATTTACTGAAGCCTTGAGCCAGACAACAGGAAGCACAAGACAAAGGAGGCGGTATTTAGGCTATGATGCAACCCTTTTTTTTTTGTGTATGTTTGTGTATTCACATATGTATTTTACACATTCTTTTGGTTTGACCTTTTGCAGAGACATTACCACAACTTTGGGCTGATGAGAACATGCAAACTGTCTTCATGCAAAAACCAGTCTGTTACAGCCAATGTAAGTGGCTGTAGATTTCTTGATTTTACTTTATTATCTCTTTTAGGTGCCAGAGTACATTCAAAGTCAGTTCCTTGCCAAAAGATGTAAGTAGAGGACAAAGAAGGAACAAAAATCCTCATGGAGTGTATCTTTTTGTATGGAAACTTGGCTGAAGTGAATGCAACTTTGACCATTGCCTTCATCAGGGTCAGGCTTTCATTTCAATATTGCTGAAAAGGTAAGGACACTAGTGTATGGCTTTTTGCTACTGTTTTTCTAACGTGAATATAGGATTAATGCAGAGCACAATTATAATAAATAATAAAGAAAATACTGCTAAAAGTAAAAACTGAAACTGAATATCAGGGAAAACTGTCTGAGGAAACTTAGGAGGAAAGAGAATATTCTCCTCCAGGAAGCTGTGGATATTCTGTGGAGTGAACTGTCATTGCTGAGCCAGGGTTAATCTTGCATCAGTAGGAATTTGTAATGGAAGTCATATCATAGTTCTGCCCCCCATTTTGCATTTCTGAATCTACATTGATTTTGGATAGCTGCTGAGAAACAAGTTTCCCAAGAGGGTAATAATCTTCATTCTGTTGCATATGGTACAAGGACTCTAATAATGGTTCTGAAGTCTATGAATCTCACTTGAGATAAAACTTTTCTGAGCCTACCCTTGAGACAAGACTGTCAAAAAGAGCAAAACCAAACTGATCTTGTGATTCCTGAAGTCTGAAGCAGGCTAGGTCCCAAACTGTGGTGAGAACCATTTTTAAAAGTCTATTCAAGCAACTGGGATATGAACGAGGATTACATACCCTTCCGTGTAACCTCAGTTCTGTGCACTTGATCTGGTCCCAAATGAGGATAAGTACCTTGCTGGAAAAGATTCATAGCTTTCCAGGTTTTGTATAATTTTTTCCTGCAGAAATTATTTAGTGTGTTTAGACGTCTTCCTTTAGTTTAGACTGTCTCTACAAGTATTTTACAAGGTGAAAAAGAACAAAACAAAAAGTCCCTTTTGTATCATGACTGTAGAATTCATAATAACTCAAACTAAAGCTACAACTAGAAGCACAGCTACACATGACCCCAAACATAACATTAGGGACAACCCAGTTGCACTGACATAAGGTTTACAACGGTATTTAAGTTGTTAAGAGAAAAAGTGTTTTGGTTGCCACAGCAGGTGGAGGTTAATGCCCAGAACTTCACCCACAAAACTCCTGTTTTGTCTTTTGCTATTTGTTCATAAAAGCTTGCCAAGTGCACGGATCCTCATTATATACCTTGTTGTCATAATAACAGTGTGAGAACACCCTGTGAGTGCTTTGCTCCAGAGGAAGCTTCTGTGAGAAAGAGAAGCAAATACATGATGCTGCACTTTCAACTGACACTGTTGAGAGGTATGTTTAGGGAGTGATGTGTCAGCTGCTCATCAATACAGCCATAGTATTGAATACATCAGGGAAGCTCTCAGAGGAAAGGGAGAAATAGAAAAAGCGTGGGAGTAAGAATAGTGCGCCAAAATTATTTCCAGTGTAGATATGCTGAAGCAAATGTAGCTTCACCAAGGAAAAAATTGCCCTGTTGCGTTCCAGGCTTCTCATTTAGGTTGATTACATGGCAACACGGAATCGATTTCTTCAGCTTAGGACAGTTGGCAAACTTGACTAGACTTAAAATGAACCTCTTTGATTCTGTCTACAAAATTAGAGCAGATTTGATAAAGTAAAGATGTATCCTTTGAAGTATTCCCCATCAACATAAGTGCTAAGAACACTTGAGCGAAGGAATTTTAACAGTTTTGAAAGCAGTAGCAAAGGAACATCAATAAGGATTGCAGCTAAGGGCATGCCCACAAGGCACTATACTAACTGCATCTATCCTGCAGGCAATAAGCAATTGCTAAAGATTCCAGACTTTTTAAAGTTCATAGTTCATCTCATAAAAACTTTACATGTAACTTATGATAGGATTTTGCTGAGTGGGTTTGGCTTTCAATATGTGACTCCAAGAGGAGGGATATGTAAGTTGATCTGCGTATAAGAACATATAAGATCTGCATATAAGGAGCTTTCTTTTTTTTCTTGCAGCAAATGATAATTGATGATAGGTTGATCCTGCAAGGTGTAAAGTGTGCTCATGTCCTATTATATCAGGTATTACAATTATGTAAGCTGCAGTTCTTCCAGGCCATTCAGCACATAAGAAAAAACACCAGCCCAAATGCTTGTTGATTCAAGCCCACATCATGAAAGAGAACAGGGCTGTCCTTCACACTACAAATTTGTCATGGGTGCTAGATTTGAGGTGCCCATACTGCTGTAAATTCTTTTTCTTTGAGCAGGGAAACAATATGAAGGCCAACCAACAATTCAGTGGCAATTTCAGATAGACCAGATACCTACCTGGCAACGCTGATTCTGCTGGCCCACTGACATCAACAGTACTGCTGCTATGGATAGTACTTGGGTAACTCACTGTGGCCTTGCAAATTTACCATTAGCAAGGCAGAGCACAAGGGAAGGAAAGTACAGATCTGGAGAGAAATGAGAAGGAAACCAAAAAGGAGGTTTTGAACAGCAAAGAAGATCTGAGCTGCCGACACTTGGAAATGAATCACAAAACAACTTGGATATTTAATATGGGAAGTAAAGGAAATTTAATTAAAAAGCTTTTACTTTTCTATGTCGATTTCATACTGGTGGTACTTGATAGATTTCAGTGTGACCACAGCAAATTAGTGACAGCCACAGTTATGACAACTAGGATTCTTAAACATGATCATGCTGCTGTAGCTTAAGGAACTACCACGTGTCAGCTGAGCTGTGGGAAGTGACATGTATGTGCCCTTAGCTGGCCACAAACATGAGACAGTGAGTCAGTGTAAACCTCTTTCAGCGAAGTTTAAGCAAACACCTTTCAGCTCATACTTGCAATGGACAAAGAGCACGTACAGTCAGTTGTTGGTGCTCAGCTGGTGAGTAGAAAGGATTCATTAAACCACAGTAATTCAAAAATGTCTGGCTCCTTAAATTAAAAATGGGAGAAATGTGTATGTGATGATCACCCAGCATGTTTCCCTAAGTCACGTGGTTCCCAAATTCCCTTCACGGTTCTTCCCCAAATTTACTACAAAGGCATTACTTCCACAGTGCGAAAAGAAAAGAAAGCAGAAAGTAAAAGAATTAAAAGTGGCTGTGAACAGAGAGCAGCTGAAATGGATTCAAGGGTGGCTAAGTGTGAAAAAGTGTTCTCACCATGAGCCTGATCCAAAGGCAGTGGACTCACCAAGGTGGTTTTCTCTGTTGACTTTGAAGAAGTTTGGAATCATAACCAGTTTCCCATTGTTTAATGAGGAAAATGTAGGCCAGGAAAACATTCTTTGTTCTGACTTATCTTTTTCTAGATGTCATGATAATAGGTGCCTTATAAATGCATATAATATTAATTAATAATGGAAATTAATAGTTTTTAACCTTTATGATTTTACCACATGAAATTCTACCTTGCTCAATACTGAAGCTTTACTGCTGCTGAGGTATCACTCTGAATTCATTGAAAGCTAATAAAAACTGGCTGATTAAACAACCCCAGGCAGCACTTCTTAAATAGTTATTAAACAATCATTATAGATAGAAACATCTACAACTGGCTTCTGTTGAAATGCTGCTTATTACTACATAATCCTTTTTTAAGTCAAAACGAATGCATAATCAAAGCACAAAGCAAACAGTTTGAAAGTTCTGAGCTGGCTGTGCCAAGCTATAACATGTCAACGAACCTCTAAATGAGTGCTCAAAACAGTAGATGATAATTGATCTACAGCAGAAAAAGTAATTGAGGAAAAACTATGGATCCATGGGCATAGTCAAACTAAGCTTCTTCTGAAATCATTTCATGTAGAGCCCTAGAGGAAACCACGGCCTTTGCAGCTTTGACCCAGACACTTGTCTGGGGTCAGGAAGAAAAGTTGAGTGCACGTTTCTGGTATATCATATTGCTTTGTAGCTACTGTCATTTGCGAAGAGTCACGTTAAACTTTGCAGCTAAAGACATACAAACTTTGAGATTAATCTGGTTCAGGACTGAAACACTGTGAATTGACCCTTACCCAATAACACTTTTGCTTTAAACAGACTCCTTAATAAAAATTCATAAGAAACTCTCCAGATAAATAATGATACATTCTGATCTTTATTGTACTGGTATAAATTTGGAGCAACTTCAATGAAAGTAGTGGAACTGCTCTGGATTTACTAATAGTGTAAATGAGAACAGAATGCAAATCAGAGACTTTAGGAAGCCTTAAGCCAACAATTTAGCTTTCTGAATTGAGAAGTTTGCTTATTAAGTTTATAGTACAAAGCCTCTGTCTTCTTCTCTCTTTGTAATAACATCTTTCTTAGTAGTTCTTACTTAATCTGCATGAAATATACTGCTTGAAATAAATGGTCAGAATGTTTAAGTTTCCACCCTGTACCACCTGCAAGTTACAGGCCAGATCCATTTGCTTGATTGAGACAACATAAGAGTCATTACCACATAGGTCAGCTGATTTTTCCCCCCTTAAACACCTGCAAATGCAAGTCACCTGGGAGTTTGAACCTATTAAGGTTCTTATAATTGAGACAAGGGCAAAATAGTTTGTAAAATGGTACGTGAACAGAAAGATGAGAGAGGGGGAGAGAGAAAGAGAAAGACACTCTGGTTGGATGACAGGAAATCATATAACCATATTTGCAACTGAGCTTTGGGAGCATGGTCTTTGTAATGGGGTTAGCTAATCTAGATAGTAATAAGGATAGGAAAGTCAGCAATCATAATCATATTTAATGGATTCCAGATGGAGAAATATAATTGTTCTCATTACCATTGTGAAAACTCCAAGGAAATACAATCCCAAGATACTTTACCTTGACAAGCAACCAGGAACAATATCAACATCAAGTCATGGGTTTTGTAGGTAGAGTTGTCAGTTGTTTCCTTTTTGCAGCATTCCCTTCTAATGTAATGGTTTGATTAACCTAAGACATTTTGATGTGAGTATAAAAGCAATGTTAATGGAATGCTTGCTTAATTGACTATGCATCTCTACACTATATGATGTGGTGACTTACTAAACACATTGTGGAATTAAAAAAAAACCACACACCAAAAAACCAAAAAACAAAAGCCTTGTATATCATGAGACTTTTTCTTTGTAATGTGGTTAAAATGAAATACAACTGTAAGTATAGGCCTTTTTGGGTGCAGCTGTTCTTTTTTGTTTGGCTTGATAATTGGAACCAGTCCCATGGGCCTATTTGATGTTATCTCTTGTTTAAAACTAAACTGTCAAAGCTTATCCCCCCTGTGTACTCAACAGGGAGTAGTTCTGGGGAAACTTTCTTCTTAAGTATTTTTAACCCCTCTTCCCCGCGTGCGTTCTCTAAACTGAACCAGGGCAGTCATGAAATGATGTCTTCACAGGAACACTTGTACAGCAAAACATTTCTTTGTGGAAAATTGAGCCTTTTTATGTTATATGTCTTTGTAAGAGGGGTCTAAAACAAAACGATCCCACAGCAGAAGTCAGTTGATCAGGGTGTGCTCTCTTAGCTTTGTAACCACTTGCTGTATCTACAAAGGGTGTCCTGCACAGAATCCCCCTGGCATGAAAGTTGCTCAGGGTGTGAAGCAGAGATGCAGATGTCTCCCACAATATGAACCAATTTTTGATCCAGCAACAGCATAACTGTGTTTCCACGCAAGAATGACTTTAATGTGTCTGATCCCAAGCTAATGTGTTCAGGCAGTGTTGCACTGTAGAGAACTACCAGTTGGGGTGACATTACCTCAGAGGTTTCTGTAAGGGTAGGCATGCTTTGCACTTTTAATTATTTAGATGTAACCTCAGAGTATTAAGATTTGCTTCAGGAGAGGTTAGATTCTGAGTTTTGGTTTAGTCCCCTGAATGGCAGATGGTAGCAAGGAGCATGCCTCCTGCAGTCAGGTGAGGAGAAATTTTAGTTCTGCTTCACACTTTTCATTTTCCTTTGCAGCTATTGTCTTTCACAGTTACAGAATTGAGACAACTCAGCTGTGTGATCTCAGAATAGATAGAATGTGAGGTAACAGCACAAAGCTGTGCCAGGGGAGGTTCAGACTCAAAATTAGGAAAAATTTATTAACCATGAAGGTGGTCAAACACTGGCACAGGCTTCCTAGAAAGGTGTTTGATGCCCCATGCCTGTCAATGTTCAAGGGGCATTTGGATAATGTCCTCAAAAATATACTTTAACTTTTCCCTGAAGTGATCAGGCAGTTAGGCTAGATGATCTTTGAAGATCCCTTCCAACTGAACTATCCTATCCTATCCTATCCTATCCTATCCTATCCTACCCTATCCTACCCTATTTTATCCTATTCTATCCTATCAACAGCACTTAAAAAAGAGTTCTTCCAGTCATAGGACCAATGGGTCTGCTTTGTTTCTGTTATATTTTTTTATCAAAAAATATAAGATCCTCTGCTAGATATCTATACAAATTTATCAATACAAACAAAACAAAACAAAACAAAACAAAACAAACTGTTTTGAGAGAAAAGAATCACTGATAAATGGCAGAGTCATCTCCACTATCTTGGAAAAACAAAAGAGGGACAAATGTTACTGGCTTTCTGAGGTAGTGATAATCAGACACATTAGTACAGATAATGGAACTGCCTTTCCTTTCCCAGGAACAAGCTTTATGCCATGTTCTCTCAGAACATGATCACTGTAAAGACCTGAGACACTAGCTGATGGACTGATGCACAGCACTGGGAGGCTTTTCCCATGTTGCTGCTGGCTCTTGCATGTCCTGTGTCAAGTGTTGCTTTTCTTGAATGGCAGATATGCAGAATAAGAGAATCTTCCAGTTATTACATACAGCTCATTTATGTGCATTATTCACAGTCACAGTATTTTTGTAAAAGAATAGCATGCTGATGTATTGGTTTCTCCTCCGTATGCCATTTCTACACTGTGGAGATGTGACAGTGGCCTGCAGTGACTGCAAGTTTTGTGCTGGTACTATGTCTTCCTTTTCTGTCATGCACAGAGCATTTCTAATATGGGCAGAATATCCAATGCAGGATGTGATCTAATCTCTAGGCCTTTGTTGCATTAGATCTTGCCTTTATCTTAGCACTCTTTGTCACTCTTGCTCCTTCTAGTCTTTAAGACCAAATGCAATAGTGTCTCCTCATCTTCCACAAATAACCATCTGTTTCTGTCCTACAAACTCATGTCAGGCCACCTAGAAGAGCCCTTCTGAGTAAAATCAGGAGTAAAAGCTGCTGATAGCTGTAAAAACGGCAAATGAGCTTCCTACCTTATGTAACACTCAATGCAACTAAAAACCTTCTGGTAAGCAACCTCTTTCCAGTGCACTTTAGAGAGCAACTGATTGGAACATCTAAGCACAGGCTGTAGGTTGCAGGTTGGTTATGTGCCCCAAGAGAACAAAGGTGCTTGTGATGCCTATTCATGGAAGAGCAATGGCCAAGCTATGGTCCCTCTTGCATCCCAAACCAATCTCCATCGGGCTGTCAAAAGGGAGATGGGGAATGATTCTTACGTCCCTTGAGGGATGCCAGGACTTAGTACTTTGTAGATAAATATTTCTATTTCTATTTAAAACCAGTACTACTGGGACCAAATGTAAGAGGGGCTGGAAAAAGCCAGTTCTAAAAATACAGGAAATAGCTATATGGTTACAGAAATGAATTTCCAGCTGTGGGTAATCATACAACTCACATATTAACAATGAGAATCCACTGTGTAAGGGGGAAAAACAACAATTCACATAAGCTTGAAAGACAATGGGCCAATTCCTGATCAGACTGTGGAAAAAGAAGGAGCAGAGAGGAGAGAATGTATGGAGCACAGAAAAATTAGGGGAGTGGTGTTTTGTTACTGAAGAGCCAGTGAAGAAGGCAATTCTAGAAAGGTCAGTAAGAGCAAGGGGAAATGTTAATTTGCATTTAGGAGGCACTGCTTGCAAAGGTGAGGTTAAGAGCATGGAGCTAAAGCAGCCAGAAGGCCTGTGTGCTGGACTGTCCCTTCTGTTCATAGATTCAGCTCGTGAAGCAGCAGCCCCAGAAATAAATCCAGTATAATCTTTACAAACACCTAGCATCCAAGGCTTTCCCAGCAATTCTGAACTATTTCTAATAGCAGACTGTCTCGCATTTGACAGAGAACTGATTAGCCCACGCATTTTATAGATGGGAAAACTGAGGCATTCACCTTGTCAGTTACTGAAAGAGTAGAAACAGAACTCATCCGTCTGTGCTCCATTTTCCTCAATTTTAATTAGTCATCCAAACTTCCATTTCCTGTCAGGCCTTTTAGCTGCAAAGACCCTATCTCTCAGAGTTTTTTTTCTGGTGGGTTTCTGGAAAAGTTCATTTTGTCTTTTTTTTTTTTTTTTTTTTTTTTTTTTTTTTTCTTCTGTAGATATTTTCATTTTTCTCTTTTTTTCTNCTGAAACATATTTACAACTGAACTCAACAGAGACTGTGAAATTGAACAGGCACTGCTCATTTGTTTGAGTTTTTTTTTTTTTTTTTTTTTTTTTTTGTAAAAATTTTTTTTGTTTTTTTTTTTTTTTTTTTTTTTAGTTCTCTGTCCTGCTGTAGAGAACTTCAGTCTTCCCTTTTCTTCCTATGGGCCTCTCCAGTGCCTATTCCTTTAAAATCCCTTCCTAGTAATTGTCACTGTTATTCTAAGCAACAGTCGATGGTTTTGATCTGTGGAGCTATGTAAAAACTGTGTTCTCAACCTGTCTCTCTATCTGTTTTTATTCTTCAGCGTTACAGCTTAATTCTCATGGGCTTGATCAGAACAGTTGCCTATGTGTAGTGGGACTAATTTCAACCAATCATCCAATTGTCAAAGGGTTTCTCCCCTCATTTCAAGGCGGCTTCTTTATAGTATTCTCTTTGGTCTGCCCTCCCCCCCACCTCCAGCATAGGTTGTGCAATACCACTACAGAAGTATAGTTATTGCTGGAAGGCTTTTTAGGCTCTACCATGGATTCCTCCCTTGAGGAGGGGGGCATATTTGTCTTAATAGAATCGCTGTGGCTCATTTCAGTGGTGCAGGCTGCTCTTAGGTCCTCCTGCTGCAACTGGGAGTTTGTATCTGGCTGATGATTCTCTACTCTTCCATGGGAAGCAGAATCCTTCCCTCTACTAATCTGCAAGCTTGAGTAAACCAAGTAGTTTTAGCCACTGACAAAGGGTGTGATCCAAACACTCAGGAAGTCAGTGGAACCACCTTTCATGTTTATGTGAATAATCCCCCCAAAGTCAGCCAGTTATGTCTGCAGTTAGTAGTTCCTTCTCCTCCCACTCCACTTTCCATAACCTTGTAATTACAGTGCATTGCAAAAGCTGTTGCACAGCATCACCTAATCCACAAGACCAATGTATAAAAAAACTACATGTGAAAATCCCTCTCCTCTCCTCTCCTCTCCTCTCCTCTCCTCTCCTCTCCTCTCCTTCACAAAAAATCTGATAGTGGTATTTGTGCTCAGACAGGATAAAATTCTTTATGCTATATGAACAGCCTCCAGAGAGGCACATCTGATTATATCTCATGTCCTGCATGGACTGCCTGCACATAAGAGTCATTATACTTAAAGAATTACTTATATCTCAGCAGAGTTAAAATATTGTTGTTGTGCAAATATAAAACAAAGCAAAATATTTTTTTTGTACTTTTTTGTATTTTTTTTTTGTAAAACCTTATAAGCAGGATGGACAATATATGTCTGTTCCAGTCTCCTACTTTTACGCACTGAAGCTAGACCCTGAAATGTAATTGCAGTGTTAAGGTAAAACAATTTCAGTGTGTTCTACAATTGAAGAATGAAAAATAACTTTCATGACAAAAAGGCAAGCTAATTTTTACTTCCACTTTCTTTCTCTTATATCTGCGTCTCATTGATAGTATGCTGGGATATATACTGTCAAATTCCATGTTTAGACAGAGGAAAAACCCAAAACAGAGATGAATAGAACAATTACTCTATATTTTTGCTAAAAAATGTTTTTTGTTTAGTTTTGTTTTCTAAAGAAGAGCTATGTAACTCTTTATGCTTCACAGTTAGATGACTGTAAGAATGGAAGAAGAGTGATCAGGCATAAACCTCAGTCCTGCAGGGGCTATTGGCTGCCCTGCAGTGCTGAAAATTTTGGGTACTCTATTTTGGGTACCCAAACAGAAAGGTAGGATCTGAACACTAGCTTTTGCTGCCTGTTCCAGTTTCTCAACAAGGAGCGGTCAAGTCTGTCTCCTCCAGGTAAAGCAGCAGCAACATTTTCAATTCTTTAAATTTGCCCATTGCTTTTGGAGCTGCAGGATTGGGTCGGTCCTTGTTTTCAGGGTTTTCAGTCCAACTGCAAAGCTGAAAGTGTAGTCAGAGGAAGTTGAGCTTGGTAGATTTCAGGCTTTTGGGACTGAATGCAGCGCACCCAGGTCCGCAAGGGCCTGCAAGAAACCGTACAACTGGCAGCCCTGGCCGGCAGTGGGAGTGTGTTCATGCCTTCAAAAGCCAGCAAAGGGAGCCTTAGCAGAGCCCTGTTGCTTTGATGTGGAGTCCAGCCTGAAAAAGCAGTATCAGTGCTCATTTCATAATAAAATTGTTTATTAGTTTTAGAGGGGTAGCAGCTAAGGGCCTGGTCAGAGATGGTAGGCCACGAATGCGCAAACAAAAGACAGAATTGAGAAACAGCCTGTGGCAGGACACCAAACTGAGCTCACTTGCCAGGTTTTTTTGGCTTTGCCAGCTCATTTTCCAGTTTTTACAAATATTTCTTTCTCCCAAGTTGCTGTGTGAAAGAGCTGCACAAGGAGGAGGGGAGCAGCCCAGCAAGAGCGCATGGCAAGCGGTCATGTGCACTGCGTGGGCACGCCATGTCCCCTCTCACTGTACTCTTGTATATGTCCGTGTTTTCCAACCGGCTGCCAGGTCCTATAGCCTTGGGTGCTACTTGTAGAAAGAAATAATTAAAAAAGGAACAGGCAGTGAGATGGAAGTGGTGGGTTTTAATCCCGTGGTGTGCCTCTGAAGCTGAAAGGCTGGAGCTTTGCTTGGGCTCAGTTTAATTTGGAACCCTAGGGAAAGCTGAGGTTACCACGATGAAGATGACAGTCATTTCTGTGGCCAAGAGTGGGGCTCGGGCTGTGTGGCCCAAGCAAAACAGGGTTATGAAAGGGTCTGAGGTCTCTGCTCTGCTGAGTTCTGGCTTTAACATGGCACAGGACAAAGGCTAGGAGTCCTCCCACAGCTGGAAGAGCTGCTGCCATCAGAGCTGGAGGTTCCTGAGGAGTCTGCCAGTTTTGGGTCTCACAGAAGATCCTGGTTGTCCTCTGGAGACCTCTGTCTTCCATCCATGCAGGTACAGGCTTTCAAGGTATAAGAGGAAAGCTGAAGAAAAGTACTGGTGTAAACAAGGCCTTAAGGTTGCTCAGAGACATTTTAATGTCTGTTATGTATCTGGTGCATTAGGAGGACTTTCAGTTGGAGCTGTTGAGGTGTACCGATAAAATCTGTGCTTAGGGACTTTTAAATAAAGTTACTTTTTGACCCAACAGACCACAACGAGCCTTTTGGCTGTATTTACAGAGGCAAACAAGTATTCAGGGACTTCTAAATGTGCATATTATGTAGCTACCAGGAATGCACGAGGGCTCTGGGTACTCTCTGGAACTGCAGCGTGGGGCAAAACGCGTAGGACCCCAGACGTGTGTGCCACCACTGGCATGGAAGATACTGCAGCCGGACTCCTGTGTTACCAATGCCTGCCTGGCCCAGCGTGTCGGTTGGACACTCCTCTGACTTTGAACGTGGTCATGCAGAAGAGCACACTGAGAAATGCCATTCCTGGCCCGTTGTGCAACTCAGACACCTGCGTTGGCCCTGGTGGAGCCCCCACCTCCAGCCTGAACCAGAATTTGAGTTTTTCAAGGAAGGGCAATGCCAGGGGAACCTGGTCCTTCCAGCAAGAGCAGCCACACATGAGTAGTGTTGCCTCCATGTCTGCTAGGCCAGGCTTTGAATGAACTGAAGGTTGAGAGGGATATTAGTCTGAAGGGGTTTTATTTTGTTTTTGTTTGGTTTTAATTTATGTTCAATTATTACTCATAGCAAGCACTCATAAGCCAGTTCAAGAGCCGTACTTGAGCTGCAGCTTGGCCTTTCTTTCCTGTCTTCCCTGGTTCTGTTGTACAGAGCAGACCGGAGGTTAAAGCAGGTCAAATATAACATTTGCCTGTGCTGTTGTTTCTTTCTTTTTTTTTTCTTTTTTCTTTTTCTTTTTTTTTTTCCGGGGGGAGGAGGGGGAGTTGTGTGGTTTTTCAATACTGTTTACTGGATCTGACCAAGTGCAGAGAATAATTGTAAAGCTGAAATGAAACGAAACAGAAATCATCCGGGAGGCAAAAAGGCTTGCAAAAGCTGCTAAAACCAAATGAATCCCTCTCAAAGGAGTCGAAAGCATGCAAGATAATGCAGGAAACATTAACATAATATTATCTTAACCTTGTAGATAAGATTATCTGATGCGTGAAAATGGTCATCTTTTGTATTGATTCCACCGTGCCATGCAGCAGTTCTTAGGAAAATGAATGGGTCATTAAATGTTCATTACTTGATAGGCTCTAAAGCAGAGAAGATGTATTAGCAAATGAATTAACTGCTTTGTTACAGTTTGAATATATCATTAATGTGTATGTTTTTCTCACACAAGAAGTGAGTTGTATGCATCTGCAGGGCAGCAGTGTCTGTAGGCTGCTGCAGAGCAATATTTACTTAGTACTTGAGGGATATTTACACTTTTAGAAAATCCAGGTAAGCACTGGTCATTTGCCTGATAACCGGAAAGGGAGAATTTGGTGAATTATTTATCCATTAATGAAAACTGCCATAGGAGAGTTACATCTAATGTGATTAGGATGCCCTGTTGGAGAGTAGAGAGCCATCCCCCCATTACTCTCACGGTTATGTGCTCACTACAGTAGTGCTGCCTCAGCCCTGCCTCTGCTTGTGGAGAGCACTGCTGCTCCCCAGGGACACCTGACTGAAACTGGAGGAGATGCCCGTGCTAGCACAGAAGCAGTGTCTGAAATGCTTCATTTCCCCGGGTGAATGGCTGCTTGGGTGAGGGCTTGGCAGCACCTTGTGCAAGCAGCAGGGCCGGCAGGTGTGCATACCTTTGTAGCAGTGGCACTCATGAGCAATGACCGTAGTTTCGGAGGGCACTCGCCTCTGACCCCGCTTTCCCCAAGGGGCAGTGACAGCCGGCTGGGTTTTCAGGGCTGGCCGCTGGCAGTGTGGGCAGCAGAGCTGTGGCCGTTTCAGTGCTCCACGGGTTGTGCTGCCTTCGGATGCTGCCCACTTCCTGCAGCCCACGGCTGACCCTCATGAGAGCCGCTGGGCAGAGACTGCTTCCAGCAGCTGAGGGTCTTGGAAACACAGCATCACCTAACCTTGCTCAGGGCTGCCCGGCAGAGAAAATGCTTGTTACGCACTGCCTGAAACAACGTCCTGGTGCAGCAGTAAAAATGCCAAAGGCTTTTCTTGCCCCATCTACAAGATCATTCCCACCAGTGCTAGCAACAGAGAGGGTTTTTTCCCTTTCTTTCTTTTAAAAGCCAATAAGGCTTATAATTGCATTTGAAGCTGCTTTTCAAAGCCATTTGTGTCCACGCCCGCTACAACTTTAAGTGATATTATAAACGTATTAACCAATTATGTGACATATTACCCAGAGGGACAGTCAAGAGCATGGTTTCAGCTCGCACAATTGTTAGAGAAATCCCAGGCTGCAAAGCTGGATAGCAAAACTGTGCCAGGAAACCTCTGCTGATGGTTCTGAACACAGCACAGCTGCGAGCGCTAGTGAGGCTCAAGCTGTAGCTTGGACGGGGCCTCAGAGACTAATAGCTCTGGTTAGAGCCAGACATTGTGCAGTCAAGAGCTGAGCAAAACTCTGCTTTGTAGCTCACTCCTAACCTGCAACACCACCTGCTGTTTCAATGCACCGTCTCTCCTCAGCAGCAGAGATTCCTGGCTCTGCTCAGTGCCACGGATATGCTGAGAGGCAAAATGACTTTGTCCACTAACTCCAAGTAGGACTTTCTTAGAAAACATGAATAAGAGTGTTAACTAAAAAGTTGGTAGGGCTGAAAAGAAAACACAAAAAAATATGTATAAAATGATTGCTTCCTTCCTTTCACCATCCCCTTCTTCTTTTCGCCCCCTCTTCAGATTTCTTAAGTGCTAAGCAGAACCCTGGGGCTCCTGCTGGCTACCTACAGGGAGGCTTTAACCATATTATCCCTCATCTCTGGAGTAAAGTGAGGTGGCAGCTCCCCTTTTTAAGCCCTTTTCCAAAGGAAGCTCTTGTATCTTCCTAAGTCACCCAGCTCCTGACTTTTCCCTCCCTCAGCTCCCACTGCACACCCACGTACTCCTTCAGTAGAAGCTGTGCCGCTGCAAGACCTCAACTTGTCTGGAGCAGGTAGATGGTGAGCAGAAGGAGCTTTGGCTCCATTGCTTACTTTGCTCTGCAACACACAGCTAAACAAACAAGACTGGGAGTCAGGGCAGACTGAGGTGGTATCTTCATCTCACTCTACTCCAGCAGTAGACCAACCCTTTGTGGGCCAGCTGAAAGTCAGCAGGGAACTATATCTCAGATGAGCATCCCCATGACTTAATGCCTTCACCGTTCTGCTCCTGGGGTGATACCATTTATGGACTTTTCTCAGGACAGGGTCTAACATCTCAGCCAAGTGCTAAATAAGTACCAGAAAGATGATTTCATTCTTCTGTTTAATTTAGGTTTCACAATCTGCAAGAATATCACCCTGAGCCTTCTCCCCCCACTACCCAAGCTGATTTTTATTGCTCTCCCATCAGTTTTGTTCTGGGAAGCTGGGCAATGATCCTGCAGGAGTAAAAGAGCTCTGCACCCATGCAAAGCCCATTTTCTTGGCACTATCAGGAGCTAAGCTGTTTGTCCACATTCAGTATTAGATTTACAGGGGACAAGAGGAGTTGTGTTTTACAAAACAATGTTTTCACCAGAAGTCTGAGGAGTTTCCAACTTTGGGCTTTATTTGTATTTTAAATTTAGCATTTGCAGATGTTTTATAGGCATCCAACTATTTCAACAAAATGATCACTTGACAATATCATATTGCTGAGCCTTGAACTCTGTCCAGATTGCTTTGTTTACATAAGACCACCTGCAGCCATGGTATATTTTGTGACCTTCTATGGTGAAACAAAATTGTGAGTAGGGGGAGCATTACTCAGGTCTTTTTCGTTTCATGAATGAAGCCCACTACAACATGTACAGCAGGGTACTAGGAGGAGATGAATTAATCATGACACGCTACAGAGAACGAAGTGCTTTGCATTCATTTAACAGTCAATCAAGTATCTGAGAAACTATAGGCCCCTTTGTGGTACAGGAGCACACGATTCCATCCCTGTCCTACCAGCAGTGACTCAGTGGTGGGAGGCATAATGTCATGGGTTATTCCTGTTCATTTGGCCTATTGCAAATTTCCATGAAACAGCAATGGAGAAAAAAAGGGCCCACTCCTGGGATGAGCAAGGGCGAGGTGTGCCTTGCCAAATGCTACGTGTAATGTCAATGCACAAATACATCTGCCCACCTTATGTTCCTTCACCTTTGTGCAGAAATTAAACACTGTCAAACAGGCAGGGTGCTGCAGAGACAAACAAACAAACAAAAAAGGATAAAGCAGAAACATTTATCAGAATTTCAAGGAAAATGGTCTTTCCTCTTGCAAAGGTACCAAATTACCTTGTAATAGAAGCACAAGGTGAAATGTTATATGCTGGTATTTCTTAATCAACAATGTATGACCTTGTTTCTAAGCAGCTGAACTATAGGTAGAGTCAAAGTGGCTTTTTTGCTGTCGGGACCTCTAGAGGAGGTGATTAAACTCAAAAGCAGCCAAAAAATGTTAAAACAGGTAAAACCTGAGGCTGCAATCTTATTGCCTTCTCACCAATGCAACCAGTTTGCTTCTGTTAAAGTACATGAAGAGAAAGGGAAGAAGCTCTTGATTACAATTGGTTCACAATGAGAATTTATTCAGCAGCTCTAGTTTTGTATTTTCATGGTTCAGATTAAATAAATTATACCCAATCTAAATTATTCTCAAATTTTGTTTTGCCTAACCAGTTCATAATCACTGAAAAAAAATAAAGCCCACACTGGTTAGCACATTTTAATGCGAGGCAATGTTGAAACCATTTATCAGAATTTCCACTCTGCTTTAGAGGGATGCTTGATAGGCCTGTAAACTCAAACCACAGCAGTTTGTTTATTTTTCATGAAAACACAATATGTCATCCTTACTGCATGTCTGATCTTCACTGCTTTAGCACAGTATTGGCCTTGATCCTGCAACCCTTATGTATATGAGTAGCTTGGTGCGACCAGAGCAAAACTTCCCTCAGGATTGGTCAGGAAGGGCTGTTTGCTATGAAACATTGTGAGAACAGCTCTCGCTCTTGCTTTTGCCTCTGCAGAGGGTTTGCTGCTACCAATATGCAGCCACGAGGTTTGGGTTCAGTTGGGAGACCTTGTCCCCTGGTGTTTCCTTCCAGTCACTTATACCCGCACAGCGGTGTGAAACACAGGAGTCCTGTGCTCTTTCCAGCCCCATTTTGTGCACTGGAAATTTAGATAAAGGCTTAGAAAGGGAGCTGAAATGTATCTCCAGGCCTTGAGGGTGTTTTAATTCTAAATCTCCTCTGCAGGAATGCCTTGGGTACTACACAGAGTCCAGACTGAGTTAATTGGTAAATCCATTTGAGTGGCTAGACATCACTTTGCAGACACAACATGTGCTTGTGCCACCCTGTCTTTCTCAGCAAAATCATTGCTCCTCAGCCCCCCAACCTCTTTCACCTGAAATGATTGTTCCTTTAATTCATGATGTTAGTTTACTCTTTCCTTGCTCCTTTTACAAATATCTTTCTTACACTCCTTTCATTTCCTTTGTCATCTTAGCCTGGAAATGGGCCTTGATTGTTTCAGTCACACAATATAAGCAGAGATGAGCTTCAGCCAAATCTCAAGTCTTGGGCTAGTTAATGACACAGTAGCACAGTTTCCCTGAAGAAAAGTCTGTCACATTCCCCAAGTTCACATGTTAGCCCTTGTACAATTTGAGAAATGACAAAGCGCTACCCCAAACCTGTCTCTCCATCTCTTGTGTTTCCATTTAATCTGTTTCTCCTTCCTCTCTAAACTCTTTTCTCTGTCTTTCAGCAAGTGTGAAACAATTTCCTCTTTTCACAGGGGCCTAGTGGCAAGCAGATTAATGAACCCTTAACACAACATGGAACGCCGCTGCCAAAAAATGTATGAAATGCATTCAGCAGTCCCCATAGTGCACTGTGTGAGGGACAATTATAGAAAACAAAAGTTGCAGAGCAGTTCACTTATGTTTCCAACAGTCTGAAGAGCTTGGATCAGATCTAGGGAACTACAAAAATGACCCTGACTTTTCTTTTAATTTTTATTAGTCAGCACCGGGTATCTTTTATGACTTCAAATGTAGCAGAAGTCAGCTCTAGCGATAGGAACCTGCAACCTCCTTCGTTCCTGGTATGACTGCTCCCAAGTTGATAATTTTACATCAGGGACAAATTTGACTTGCACTATCCCCTGACATTAATGTGCTTCTGCTTGAGCTGTCTGTATTGTTCGGACCTGGAACTGAACGTTTTATGTTTCAGAAGGGTTTTAGTGGGGGAGATCCTTCATTTTTTCGCTGGCCTTCACAGCTCCATGCAAACCCTACCCAGTGACTCTGTATGCAATATTTGGAAAATAGCTTTCTTTCTGTCTTCCCTTCCTTTTTTTTTTTCTTCTTCTTTAATGAGCCTTTGTTGGTCCAGCTTGCTCTCTCGGTCTTTTAACACACTTGTGTGTGGAACACTAACTCCTTGAAATGCGAAACAGATGGATGAAGTGTGGGACTCGGAGATATTTGTTTTGGAACAGCGCTGCACATCAGTGTCTGTGGAAGAATTTCCAGCAGCTGGGTAAGCCCACTGAGAGTTCCCCAGTTTCAGTACAAAAGAGAGTCCCCCAAAGAACTTTTGGCGGTCCCTAGATCTCCCCCAGGGAGTTTTTGCAGCTCATGAAATGCAGACTTTGCACTCCCAGGTTGACATCTGGTACTTCCAAGTTCAAGTGCTAAAGGTGAAGTTTTTTTATTTTAGGGAGCTTCAGGCATTTTGTTTGCTTGTTTGCAAAATGCTCAAGAAATAATGTGATTGAAAAAGCTGCTTTAACAACATTTTGCATTTCAACAGCAGCTTCCACCCTAAGAAATAAAATTATGCTTTGTAGCAATTAATGACTACAGCCTCCCAATACTCCTATGAAAAAGGTAGTCTGGTAAAGGCAGTGAAATACTCCTATGAAAAATACAGTCACATTTAGTAGGTGGGGACACAGGAGGTGAAATCCAGGTCCCAGCTGAAGTCAAAGGGAAAATTCCCTTGATTTCAGTAGGGCCAGGATTCCACTGGCTGTGATTAGGAGGCTGAGTCCGCAAATCCTTACTCAGAGTCTGGCCATTACACGGACAAGCAGTCCATTGTAGCTGCGCACTCGCATAAACAAGACTTAGTGGGAACGGGTTCCCAAACCTACATTTTTATTTTCAAAAGTGGTCTCTGATTTGGGATGCCTGGCTTGAGACACCTGAAAAGGCTTTTTCACTGTCAGGGAACTTTTGTGCTTGAAATCCATCTGAGCTGGAACCTAAGTCAGCGCCTCCAATAAGTCAATCTTCGTTTAGCAATCACTCTCCTAAAAAAACGTCTTTTCTATGTCACTGTGAAAGGCCAAGAATAACAGACTCAGGATCTGGGATTCCTGGTGCTTGGGGCTGTATCCAAATTCTTTACGCTTATCATTTAACTTGCAGATATTGGGAGCACCTTTCAGGATGGGTATCCTAACCTACGGTGAGTTGGAGCATTTGTTCCCCCACCGAGGCTGGTAGCTGGGTCTCTAGTCTGGAATGTGCCCACAGAAACAAGTCACCATGAAGTAATCCAAACAGAGGTGACTTGAGGTTTCTCAACTCTGCAAACAAAAATGTGCCTTGCTGCTAGCACCCTCAGGCACTGCTGTCCCCACAGAATTCCCAGAGAGGCAAGGGGAGGGGGTAACAGGGACCTGCGGACGCAGAGTTAGGCACAGGTGGGGATTGTGGGGGCACATGAGTAGGGGAAGAGTTCATAGTGCTGCAGAGAGAGCAGGAGGGCAGCTGTGGGAGGCAGAATTGATTTCCTTCCATAGCGGATTCCCCACCACCCCTTCACCACAGCACATCTGAGCTCAGCCTGACCTTGGTGGCTTCATCCTGCAATGAGGTCTACCTTTTGGTGGCTCCTGTTCTGCATGGGAGACTGAATGCCTGGCCTTCACAGCACAGGGAAAACACCCCAAAAAGTGCAGAGGCACCAAGTCCCCCCAGCACAGAGTCCGGCAGCACATCTACAGAGCATGGAGATCCCTTGGGCAGGCACATATGGCTGCAGAGGGCTGGTTGAATCCCTGGTAAGACATGCAACCAGCACTGCTGCACCTTCAGGGCTTGGCAAGGGAGAGAGGCTCTGTGGTGCACCAAGCTTAAGTGGACACCGCAGCAGGCACGCACTGAGTGTGGCCCTAGGTCTGGTTGCTCAGGCCATTGCCATGTTCTAAGCAGAGCAGCAGTTTTGCCGTCAGACCCTGCAGAACCAGGGGTGCAAGCAGGGAGCCAAGTACAGGTCTTGCTGCCCTCTTCATCCTCCTGCCCAACAGCTGCCTATTTCTAAAGCAGGTTGTGATATATGGTGCAAACTTACAGCACATCAGCTAGTCTGTGGTAACTCATGCTTGTGCTTGGCCCCATGAGGTAGCTGTGGTAAGCCCTTGCATTAAATACAAAGTAGTTTAACTGTCAAAGAGCGGGGGCTGAGCTGCCTTGCATTCATTGTGGCTCATAAGCTCAGACTGTTACTGCGGAGCAGCTGACGCGCTGCAAATTTGCACCTTAGCGTTTCTTGTGGTGAGATGTTCATGTGGCCAGAGCCACGGAGAAAGTATGTGGGCTAACGTCGGGCTATTGAAATTGAGTAGGGCAGCAGCTTGAGGGGAATCTCCTACTCACACACGCACACACACACACACACACATATATATCATTTTCTTTTCTGTGGGTTTCTACTTTCCAGGAGATTAAGGTCAGCTGAACCAAAGCTGACAGTGAAACTTTGCCAAGACTGGCAAATTTTACCTGCTTTAGGGTTGAAGACGGACAAAAGTCAGTTATTGGCTCTGATTTCTGGATCTCAGTGAATAACTGTACTTATTTCCCTAGCACCTTTACTGTATAGATATAAGAGGGCCTCACAAAGTGTTACAAGCACATTTCACACATGAATGCAACAGATTTAACACCATTGTCTGTAACTCAGACTGCAGTCTGGCCTAGTATTACTGTGATTTTGTCAAGGCCACACAGAGAGCGGGAACCGATGGCAGGAAGAGATCTCGGGTCCCCCCACACCGCTCTGTGCTGTCCCAGAACTCTGCTGGCTCCAACCTGGGTTTGAACCTAGCCAAAGTTTCAAGCCTATTTTGCCTGGTCTGACTTTGCTAGGCATATATTACACAGACAGCAAGACTGGATTGATACAAGTTATTTATGATGAACTGGCTAAAGACTGATTAGAAAGTATAATTGGCAAAGGAATGAACAAGGAACTGGTGTAAGCAGCATGCTGATGAACAGCTGTGATAATGAACATGGTGGGAAGTTCCTCCATACCAAGGTGCATAAACAAATTCTTCCCCAGGGACTGTTTATCTTACACCAGAGCCCACAGGACAAACAAGGGCCCCAAAAGCAAAGCTTATTGACTGGCAGATTCGTATTTCACTGTCTGCCTCCGGACTCCATCAGTCTTTCATTTCTTTACCGAGGTGGGTGGAGGAAAGCTCGTGGGGACCTGACCCATTGCATGTTTCACTGCAGCTCCTTGGCCACAGTGGAACTGAACATGGGTTGACCAGGGTGCTGTCATCGTGCCAACACTGGGCAGCAGATTTGCTAGACATTAAATTACAAAAATTAAAAGTGATCCTTTAATTCTGATCTCCTCTCACAGATACTTGGTGCTCCAAACCCTGAGAGACCATAATGATCTGGGTACTAAGGTTTTTGGGAGGGTAACATGGTCTGGGCTGGCCATAGGCACTTCACTGCTGTATGGCAGGAAGCCCTACCACCCTTTCACAAGGTTTCCAGTTCCCTGGGATGCGGGAAAGTAAGAAAAGAACATTTTCCTGAATATGTCTACATACCCTGGCCATCCGTACCATGAGCCAGAGCTCTGAAGGGAGCTGTGCTGAATCACCCAGCTAGAGCCTCCTTTTCTTTTGGCATTTCAAAACCTAAGCCGCCTTCCTAATAAAGGAGGCATGTCTGTCTCACACGGTGCTCCAGCAGCAAGGTCCAGAGAGCTTTGTTCTGAGAGGCAAAGTGTATGTGCTCAACACATTGTCTTTCATGGCTGTCTTGTGGAATCAGGTCAGTTATATTTTCATAGCCTAGTTTAGATTCGTGGAGGTGAGCCACATTTAATAGATGCTGTTCATCTTTTTGCCAGCTTCAAACTGGGCTGTTATTTATGATGTTAGTCTGTTAACATAAACTTATTTATAAGTCCAAAGAATGTGAGTCTTTTATGGGAGATGGAAAAAATCCTTGGATCAGAATCAGTTTGTTTTTGCTGCTTCTTTCTTTCTTTCTTTCTTTCTTTCTTTCTTTCTTTCTTTCTTTCTTTCTTTCTTTCTTTCTTTCTTTCTTTCTTTCTTTCTTTCTTTCTTTCTTTCTTTCTTTCTTTCTTTCTTTCTTTCTTTCTTTTTCTTTCTCTCTCTCTCTTTTAATAAGGAAAGATAAGAAAAGTCATCCATTTATTACTTATCCATTGAGCCAAGACTGAGGTGCTGGAGAGCTATGAGAATGACACTGAGTGTTTTTGTGAAGCCCCTCTGAGGATGATGAATGTGAAGTACTGCATAGAGCCCAGCCCTATAATTTTGTTGTCTCCTGAATATTGTTGATTTCCATACATTTACAGCCATAGTTGGTTTGGTGTTTTCACAGTGTGTTCATCTCTGATCTCTCTGAAATGTTGGGACTTAGTTAGGGAAGTAGGCATGGACAGGACTGTCAACTTCTCTCCTTCATGCCAAATTGGCCACCAGGGAGAGGGAATAGCTGGAATGTTTAAACCGTCTAAGTGGTGAGTTGCTTGAGGTGTCAGTGCAATAGTCACAACCACACAACTTATTAGATACTATCTCAATAATAATGCTTTTATTCAAAGATCCTCATGTACTTAAAAAAAAAAATAGTGTCTGAGCACAATGGAGTTGATATTACTCCTTATTCTATTTATATTAATTTCCCTAATGATGGGTAGCTCTTCCCAGGTTGCCCTCGTTCAGTTTGGGTGCTTAACAGAAAATAACAGAAGGCTGGAGCACTGTCTCCTTAGATACATCTTGAATATTAATGCAAGGAGAATTTTGTTTTTCACTGATTCAAAGATGTGCTTACACCCAGCACTGCCAGAAATGCAAGTCCTCTCGTGATTTCTAGCACTAGGCCAAAGCTAAACTCTCTGAGGTAGAGCTTTTCTGAAAGAACAGTTTCCTATCCAACAAGTGTGGTTTCATCACTATGAAATATTTTGCAGGAATGTGTCAGCTCTGATGATGTTTTCAAAGATAAGAAGTTGAAACGAATAATTTTGACACTATAATTTTATTTTAGTAGTGCTGAAACATTTTGTTACAGTAAGACAAAATCTTTCTTACCTTCAAAGATAAAAAGGTTTGCTCTGTTGTTGGCATTTCAATTCATTTTATTTAGACTCCTAGGTCATATTAATATTTCTTAATCGTAAGTTATTTAACAGCCCTATGCTTGGTATTATTCAGATATAAGATATTAATAGGGATCATTATTATTATTTTTCAAAAATAATTTATTTTCTGTGAGAAATATATGCTCTTGGTTCCAGAGGAAAAAATCACAACTCCAGGATTTCCCAAAGGATGGAAATTCTGGTCCATCAATATCATCCAATGAGGGACCCTTGTTCATTACTAGGAGACGTGGACTTGTTCCAAGTGCAGTACAGGCTCCAAAGTCCCAAGCCCCCAGAAGCTCCAAAAGCCCCAAGAGCTTGCAATCAAAGTAAAAGGCAAGGGTCAACAGATGGACAGAGACAGATGGAGAACCACAAAGAGACCAGGAGACACAACAGGTCAGCCTGATGACAACCGTCTCAGTGGTTTCCTCTTCAGCTCACACTCAGATCTTGCAGACCTGTCTTCCTTATGTCGTCTTTAACACTTTCATGTCTAGCCATGACCAGAGAAACGCTTATCTGATCATCTTAAAAGGGCTGCACATCGCAAGCCTCAGTCTTCCAGCAGTTCTGGATAGGATTTTGATTCACCTTTGCCTTCACTTCTGTGAGCTCAGAAGCTGTTGATAAGAGGTACCAGTCCCGATGTGTAAATGCTCCCTCACATGGCTTTTCTATGGGATAGGAGAGGTTAAGGCAGAAAAGGTACTGCATACTTTCAGCAATTAGTAGTAGTTGTCTGAAAAATGCCAGAACAATGTATGTTTTTTTAAATGGAAAGTTTGAACTAAAGATCTGTGTTTTATATAGATGTGGCATGCATGGCTGCCTAGTATATAACCCATGACCAAAAGTTCTGGGCTCTCAGAGTAGATTGAGGGTGTAGTGTAGGTCGATACCATTAAACACTTTCATTTCCCTATGAAAAATGACCATGGGGAGCTAGAGATTGTGTTGCCTTACAAGACACAAAGGTAATTTTTATGCTTGTAAACTTCTTTCTCTAGAAGGAATTATTATCAACATTATTTGGCCAACAGTGAATAAAAAAGCTTATGATGGAAGAAGACAAAAATGTATTTTAAAATTGTCAAAGGTTCTATGGAAAGCAACAGGGGTGATGCTGGCAGAATTGCTGACAGCACAGGACACTCAAACAATAGGAAAATCTGAACTTCCTTATTATGTGGGTGAGCCAGGTCAAAAACTAGTACAGACTCTAGGAATCAGAGAATATTTGCTGATGTTGTGTGTGTGGTTTGATGGCATTTCAAATCACATTTCTACAGGTAACAGTAGATTTCTTTCCTGAAACACTGTCCTAAAGGAACAAATCCATGCATCTTAGCTCATAGTTCATTGTATAAACAGAAGGGTGTCCTATGGAAATGAGAGATGAAAGCACTAAATTCCACTGGTGTTGGCTTTGCCTCTGTGTGCAGTGGTTTCCCTTGCAAGCTGATTTAAGACTGATGAAGTAACTGGTGATGACACCAAACTGGATGTATTTCTTTGGTAGCTCTTAAGCTTTGGTCTCATGTGACTTCAGTGGCAGCTCTGTGCATGTAAAGGCTAAAGTATCACAATCCAAACAAAATATACCACGGTAAAGTTGGTTCTGGAATTCAATTAGCCATGATTATAGTCTATTGTGTAAAGAGACAAAGACAAAAGTATCCATCCACAAACTGGAACTGCTGCTGCAATTTTATGAAACAGCCGCATTCAGAATGCCAGCAGAAGCTGCTGTTTGAGTGTTTTATTGGGATTAAATGTTAAGAATAAATTAAAGATTGCTTCATTTTAAATGTACTGCAGGAACTTGGCACATTGAAAAAAATCAATTTGTTGCCAGAGATCTTTGTTAAGTCAGTTATGATGAGAAGATGAGGACTTCTGCATCCTTACATCAACAAAAGGAATAAATTATTGCAATAGCTGGAGTTTAGAGTGCTTAGCCCTTGCAACTCGTTTTAGTGGGGCAATAATATGTAGCCATCAGCTGACTTGAGAGTGCATTTTCACCAAGAAACCCAAAGAGCTGTTGAAGCTAATCTTGGCAATAAGGATATAGTCTGTTTTATTGTATGTTGGCACTTGGCTTTCATGACGTATCAGTTGATCAGGAAAAGTTAGATGAGCTACGTAATTACATGCAAATGTTCCTCAGGGTGGAAGTTTCATTCTATCAGACTGAGAAAAAAAGCTATGTCTTGTTCTTCAGATGTGTTTGTTAGAGAAATAACAACTTCATATTTTTTTAGGGGGTTGTTTTTGGGAACTCCATCCTCTGAAAACCAAAATCAGCCCTAAGATTTGCACATTTTCTTTGAATGAGTGCCTCCTCCAAAGAGTACACACATGCCAGCATTTGAAAGCAATTATCAGATATATTTTAAGAGGAAATCGAGGATATGTTGTGGGAATGAAAGAAGATATTTCTCATTCCTCTTTACTTCTCGGGTTATATTGCACAGACAGATCTCACATAGAATGAAATTCACCCCTGAGCAGAAAGTCAGCACAAGGCAAATACGTTTTGCTTAAGCCTGAGGGCTTAGGTGAGAGTTAAGTGGTGAACAAGTCCAATGACGGCCCTCAGCACAAGTGTGAATTTTATTAATCAAAGATGTTTCATTGTTCTGAGCCAGCACTATCTCACTAATACATCCAATACAGCACTCAGACCTGCTTGATGGGGTCCCAGTTTTGAAAGCCAGGAACATTAGATGGGGATGCTTCTGTTGTCTGTTGTTAAAAAGATAAGGTCCAGTTTTGGAGGAGATCCAGATTTTGAGTTTTCTTAAATTTGGCTTGCAAAAAAAAAAAAAAAAGTATTGTGAGTTGAGCTTTTGATTTCATTGTATTGAAAGATACTTTAGTCTTTGCTCATAGGAGGTGTTCCTGCTTTCATCCACATTTTTTGTTCTTTCAGTCAAAATGGACTCTTCTCAGTCAAAATATATTCTCTACAGATATAACAGAAGGATAACGGAGTTTTGTTCTTTGTATTAAAGGATTATTTACAGAGCTTAATGGCCTATTTCACTGCTTTTTAAGGAAAAAATCTGGGGCTTCAATTTTGTTTATTTCATTTTCCCCCTTTTTTTTACAGAGACAAAAGTATGGAGACATGGATACCAAAATATGGTTAAACATAAAAATAGGTTTATTTACAACTAATAGCTATTGCATTGAAGGTTACTAGCTCAGCCTACCTAGTAAGACTTCTTCCAGCTTGGTTCCTGTAGTAGACTATGGTAGACTCTAAAGTTGAAGGTGGCTGTAAAGCCTATCAGTATCTTTAGATTTACTGAGAAACTCTGTAAAGCTAAAGTGCGAGCATCAGCTCTTCTCCAGAAGCTAAAGGGAATTAGATCAGCTACAGCAGATGCAATGCCAAGCTCCATCAGCATGCCAGGACTCAGCCTTTTGAGTTGTATCCGTCTTGGTCAGACACTTTCCAAGCCACCGGCTGCACTGGAGCCTGTTGATGCCGCAAACCTTGTAATTTAACTGCTCCCATCCAGCCCCTCTGGGATCCAGATGTGACAAGGGAAAAACGCAACAGCCTTACAAATCTGCTATGTGGGACAGAAATCTTCCAGACCTCAGACCTTATAGTTGGCCCTGTCCCTGTCAGCTCTGCAGCCCCACGATGCAAAAGCCCCACCCAGCAAGAGAAAGCCTTGGCTGGGACTGGGAGCCTAAGCTGGCTCCGTGCAAATAGAGCAAGTTATACTGCTGTGCCCCTGCCAGGGAGACTTGGTCACTGGTGTCACCAGCATCACCCAAAGGAGGTACGGCAGCAGGTCACCTGTCCCACTACTAAGGGGGGGAGCCAGATGGAGGGAGGGCCTTCGTGGCTAGGGCCCGTGGCTACCATTGCTGGGTAAATATGCCAGCATTAACAGTGGCAGCAGACTTTTGCCAGTTGAGGTAAATCCTAAAAAGCAGGTAGGATTCAGGGATAAGAAAGCATGAGAAGGAGCACTTCATATCTTTGGCTGCATTCCCCCCAAGCAGCACTGTCCAATTTAGAGGCAACTAGTCATGTGGGGAATCATGGGTTTGTGAATGCTTTGATCTACTCCCATCGTGCTGATACACCTCCTTTCAATCATCCCAGGCTGGGCTGGAAGGGCCAAACGTGTTCCAGATAACACTATTTTAAAAATATCTCCATTAGCTTCAGCAATAATAGCATGTGAATGAAGAAATCAGTTTCCCATGGTGAAGAAAAGAGTTTTTCTGGGAAGTCAGGGTGAGGAGGAAATAACCTCAATGAACCAATTGATCAGGCCTAAGATAGCAGGCATTTCAGTCTAGCGCGCTTCCATTTGCTTTGCTAATTTGCCCTCATATCCAATAAAGACATGGATAATTCAGCAATGAGTCATTAATAGGCATAACAAAGCCAGATACAATTTTTAGGCAGTTAACAGTCATTTAGAATACTGTTCTCCCAGCAGATGCTCTCTCTATTTGTCTGATTTGTGGAAATCCCAGTAGATTAAAAAAAAAAAAAAAGTACTTATGAGGCGAAATCCTCTGTAGGAAGACTGAATATTTTCATTCTATTAGCGTTGTTACTTTTTTTCTATTGGCTTTTCCAGGTATATGCATTACTTTTAAGACTGAACTTGCTGAAAGACTGAACTGTGTACCTTTAAGACAAACGATGGGGAATTAGTATCTAATCAAGCAATGGGCTGTCTGTGCACTGTTTGTCCAAGCATTACACAGACAACACGTAACCCCTCAAGACATTTTTTTTCCGTTAAAAGATTGTGATTTCTTTCAATAGTCAAGTCCAAACATTTCATATGATCAAATTAAGAAAATGTGAGATTTTGTGCAACAGGGAGGAAAAAAAGAAGAATTGCTACACAGACAAATTGTTTTAAAGCTTTCTAGGGACTACACAATAGCTCTGGGATCCCTTGGGTAAAAATGAAATAGCTACACCTTAGGAATATAATGGAAAGATATTATCAACCATGGTTTACAGGGGATAGAAAGAGGATCCAGCCAGACTTCCCACAGAATATGTGAATAATCTATGAGAAAGACTGAGCCCATTAAGGCTAACTACGCAGTATATGCTAAACCTTGATAGATGTTATACCCTACTGGAAGTCATCTACTTTTCTTTTTGGATAGCCTTTTAATTTATGCTTTAATACAATCTTTTAAAAATAATTCTGACTGTACTGGCACTTCTGACACACAGACCATCATTTTAAATCCTTTTATCAGCACATGTATCATTTTGTCTCATACTAGTAATAGGATGGGAGTCAAGGAATATCTATAATTTCACCTCATGCCTCTTAGCAATAATGGAGTTATGTGTTGCAATGAAATACTGTATAACTTGCTATTCAGTGAATGATGCCGAGGTACTGAGGAAATCTGCTCAGTGACTGTTTCATGCAAAAAACATAAACAGTTCTGGGATCAAAGCAAGGGCTCCTATGGCTCGCTGAGCTCCCAAACCTGTAGGCTGCAGTCCTGTCCCCTCCAGTGTTTTCCTTCTGCCCCGTGAGCAGTGAATCTCTGTTACATGTCTGGAGCTGGACCACTCAGCTGCATGAAAAATGTGCTTTCACTACGCTGCAGGGTGAAGAGGAACCTGAGCGTGGGTCTCCAAAGCCTTGGCCAGACTCTTTCACTGCTTATTTTGGCTGCAGATTATGGTGGGAAGTGGCATTGCAGCTATTACTCTGCAATGAGCTGTGTTCAGTCCTCTGAGAGTGCCTCCAGGGAAGAGGTCTGTAGTAGTATGTGCTTGAATGGGGCAAGTGGGGTGGGGATGTCACACTTGCCCTTTTCCCCTTTCTTTCCCTGTTAAATCAATGTACACTGGAGCTGACTAGAGTTCTTATTGGCTCAACATGCTGTCTCTGCTGGAGCATGTTCCCACAGTCCCATATCTCTTCAGGCACTGTACAGGGTGTATAAATACACAACAGAGGATTTGAACCAAGGATCTCTCCTGGATTAAATATTAAATTAACTGAGCTGCTTTGTCTGTGTATTTTTATTGCTACTTTCTGGCAGTACATTCTGTAGAGGCTAAGGACGCCCATTACCTATGTCCTCCCAAACACCCAGTCATCCTCCTTTCTTCTTTTTCTGTGCTTCTTTGATTTTGTACTTGCTTTGCTGTACCTGCCCTTCCCATCCAAACTCACAGAACTCCCTACCAACCTTTTTCCTGCTCAAGCCCAGCCCTGCAGATCCCCTCCTACTCTTTCATTTTCCTGTACTCCACATTAATGCCAACTCTCACCATTTCCTAGGGCAAGGAAAATGTGGCCACAGAGCCCAGGTGAAGAGATGTTTCTTTCTTCTGTAGGACATGTGTATGACCTGGTCATACAGAATTTTTAAGAGTCAGACTCCAGCATCTAATGAGTCTCCATGTAAACATGTGCAAACTGTAATTTTTCAAATACCCACAATGCAGTCAAATTTGGGTGGGTTTCCATCTGCAGCAAAATAGCCTAAACCTACCCAACCTTCACCACTAAGAGAAGGCATGGGTTTATGAGTTCATAACCCCATCTGAATGTACGTGTTCCCAGGGAGGACCTAGCACAGCTTCCTGGGGGAAAAGTATCCAGCAATCCATCTACTACAATGGCAAAAACTATGTACATCCCCCTAAGACCATTCAGGAAAAGGACTAGATGACTTTGATCAAACATTTGCACAAGGAAGATCAGCATGAGGTGGGCATTTGTTGAATATAATCCACAGAAAACCACTACAGTTTGAGGAATCTAAAAGCTGCCAAGATCAGGGGTTTATGAGAAGTTCAGCAAAACTTAGATATTGGCTATACCAACTGTAACAGCAGTGGTGTGTCTCAGTTCTCACAGATTCCATCTAAAAGTCTTTGCTCTAGAAATTCTTAAATCCAGCTGATCAGACATACTAAAAAGCTGCAAAAAATCAGGTCTGTGCAAGATATTGAATATTCTCAGTAGAAATTAAAAGTCAGGTGCTTGTGGTCAGCTGCAGGGTTTCATCTTGTTCAATAATCAGAGTTTGATCAAAGCTGATTTTCTAAACTGGTGCTTGAGAAGGAACCTTTGCCCCCTGATGACGCTGAGGTATCTGTGAAGAAACAAATTGGTCGTGTAATATTAGCTTGTCCTCATTTCCAACTGACAAAATGTATTAAAAGACACTAAAAATATGTGGCACACTTTCTTAAGCCCTTGTTCCTTGGGACTGATTGCTGTAGTTTCTACAGCCCTATTACATTATTATGAATGAAGCCTAAGAGTTTCTTATTTAACCAAATGTAGGGCACATGATGGTCTGCAGAAATATGCTGGTAGTGGCTAGGTGGGAAACATAATGATTTATTGCATTCAAAACTGATCCATGAAGCCCACCAGATGTGAAGATTAGGGCAGAAATCTCCACCAGAGAATACAACATGATGCATTGTGTGAAGAAGTCTCTGTTGAAGTCAGTTGACGGACAGTGTGTTCTGGAGCTATGTGCAAGCTTAAGAGCAAGTGCCAGCAAAACGAACGGAAAAGTTAGAATCCAGCTAACAAAGGCAACAGCAATCGGACAATGAGAGCACCAGTAACCTACAGGAAGAAAGGCAAAGGGCAGCAGAAAAATATGGGGTGTACTAGTGTGAACTGGAAAGTACATGGGCCAGGTCAGAGCCACTTTCTTCTCACAGGAAGCTTTAATTTGATTAGTCAATTATTAGCAGTGGGAGTAAATGGTTTAAGGAAGTGGACGGAAATGCAGAGCCAGAGGTTTCTGATTTTTAACAGTGCTTTCTTGCAAAACATTCTTTTTCACTTTGACGTCATGGCTCTTGGATAAGAAGAGAGAATGTAGGCGGCCTCTCAGATTTGAGGAAAACCCAATAAATTGTGCTTCCGCTTGTCAGGACAAAATGTATCGAAGCTGTGTGTAATGCATGCCCCATTGAAGCAGGCAGATGCTTGGCAGAAGTAAGACAGAGCTGAGGAATAGTTTCCTCCTGACAGAAACTGGTATCTCCCAGTCAAGTAAGGCCTAAACCAATCAAGTAGTGTGAACCACAGATACCAGTATATAATTCTAATCTTTGTACAGTAATAAGATTTCATGATTACTGCTTTGAAGGTTGCACTCTGGTCAAGCCAGATAAGTACTGGCAATTTCCCTGAGCCTGAATTCAGTAAGACATCACATGTCATTTTCAACAATGCTCTCTGTATGCTGCGTCGAGATCAAAACCTGGACTAGAGTGTATCAAACAGATCACACAGTTTGCTAGGTGATGGTGCAGTCAGGATGGCACAGCCTGTTTCAATATCAGGAATACTCAGGCTGAGGAGTTTTGGGGATGTGCAGCTATAATTGCAGTGAGGTTTTGAAGGAGTTGCAAGACCAGATTTTTGCTTGGTGTAAATTGTCACACGGGGTTGGGATTCATTCTACTTACGTATGACAGAAAGGTTTAAGGTGCGGGATCTCCAGGAGGAAACTGCATTTGGAAAAAAGCAGCAAATAAAAATGGTTCAGGCCCATGTGGGCACTATCCTGTGTCCAGCATCCTCAATGCTGCTTGACTGCCACCAAGCTTGAGGACCATCTCCTTGTCATATTTTCAATGGGGGCATGATGTATAGCTGGATTTGATATCATACATGTCTGAATACTCAAAGAATAAAGTTGTGTTTGAATGGCAACATGGGAGTAGGCACTTTAATCTGCTTACTCAATTCTGTATTAAACCTCTGGAACATGACAGAAATCAGCCAATGTACCACACTCAAGAACGAAGCCTATTACCATAAATGAGTTAAGATGTCCTAATGTCCTACTATTGAAGGGGATTTTCTTGTAGTTAAAACACTGTAAAAGTGTGCTCAGTTCCAGACTTTACCACATCTTTCCAAGCAAAGTGAGGCAAGTTGCTTCACAACTTTGTGTTGCTTTGGTAAAATTGGGGTCTTACATCCTTATCTCCATTTTTTCTTGCTCTGGAGAAAAGAGGAGCAGAAGCTTCTTATAAAAACCAGGAAAAGGGAATGATCTGGACTGAGACTGATAGTTATTGCCACAAAACAAATAATATGTACTAAAGTCTCGTGAAAAATGCTACAGTGTTCAGTTGCAATAAATTAGCAGCAGTTATTGAAATGTTAGGAAGGCTTTTCTCTGCACTGCAGTGATTAAAGCAGATAAATAAGAAGCCGGACAATTTTTGTGCGTGGTTACTGTGTCTTAGGGCTGTCTCTAATAGCCCCAGTGATCTTTCCATCGTTGTTAATCATATTTAATTGGGATTTATTTCCATGGAATTTTTGTACCTTCAGATCATTACAGCACTGAGGGAATTTTATAGCCATGGGGATCAACATGGTCTCTCTAGAGGTTCTGTTTGATGAATGAAGTTGGAAATAGTTGATAGAGAGAGAGACCATTACCATTTAGAAACACAGGAGAGAGAGGAATCTTTTTCAAAAGGATCCTCTTTGTCCTATGCTGTCTGCCAGTCATGACTTAGAAAACTGTACAATGAATGCATCTAATCTTTTCTTCTGTTGCTAATTGATCTTTCCTCAAAATCCTATATGCTTTCTTTATTTCGGAGCATCCAAACTACATGGAACCACCGAGCTGTGGAGGAGCTAGCTATTGCATTTTGACCCTATCTTTCCACAGCTTATATGAGAAAACACTGATCACAGAGGAGGAGTAGCTTGGAAATGGTAGCACTGCCATGTGATTCAGAAGATGTGAAATCAGTTCTTCTCCATGCCACAGACTTCCTGTATGACCTTGGCAAATCACCTGTTTTTCAGAGCAGGAGAAAAAAATTGGGCTTTTTCTACTTTGCTGGGTAGATCAAGTCAATATTTAAGACTGAATGAATGACGTGTGCCATAAAATAACAAAGGCAAAGTAAATACAGTTAATCTTGTCCTGTGGCTTCTGCAATAGGATTACCTGAAATACTCACGGTATTTCACCAAAATTAATCTGTGTGGATTGGCTATTGCCCGCTATGTACAAGTTTAGTGTCTGTAATATTTTAAAATATTTGAAATTAATAATACAGCCTTTATGACAAATCTGAATCTTTACAATGCAGCATTTCACCTCTCATTTAGCCTTCAGCTATCCCTTGTTAGTAGAGTTGAATCAGCTTGGCTGGGTCAACTTCTTTTCTCTTGGTCCCTTCCATCTTCAGAGGGCTTTCCATCTGGTTTCTCTGGTGGCTCCTGTCTTGTTTGTGTGTGCATGCTTGGGCATTTGCAAAGCTTACAGGAAAGACCCTCTTGTCATGAGCAACCACTTTGAAGCATCCCGCTGCTTCTCAGTACTTTGCTTGACATGTAGCTAAACATAAACTTCTACTTGGCAACTGTTCCTGTTTCTTCTTCTTCTTCTTTTTTTTTGCTGATCCTATGGGTGAGCACTCAAGACAGATTTCATTTCTTTTAGTTGGTCCCAACCTATACCACAATCTCCAGGCATTTAAAATTACTCATTCTTAAAGGTATTTTCGTATTAACCCTCGGGTTCTATGCACAGGGGTTTTGGCATTTGGAAACCCACCACCTGGTGTGAATTTTGCTATGGCCGGATGGGGTCCCAAGCCACTGCCTACACTTACATTTTAACTCTTAAAATGCCAATGCATTATTATGGCCCTGGAAATGAATATGTCGCTGCAGCCTCGCCTCTTTTCTTACCCTTGGTATCTACAATATTTTCCTTTCTTTTCTTTTGTTTTTATATGAGACCCTGGTCTCCTCCTCTTTAGCCTCTTTAGTGTATCCTCCACCAGGACCTGCAGTCCCTCTGTACTTCAAAAGCCACCATGCCTCCCCAGACTAATCTAACCCCTGAAGCCCATCTGTACTTCAGGCCATTTTAATTCTAAACTACCACAAGGGCAATCAATGTGATTTGGCATTTTCTCTTTAGGCACAATGACATGGTCCCACATCAATACAGGGTGTGCTTTAGGCACACAGGCACGCACAGAGGCTTGGCAAGGAACGAGCTCCATGTACCGTGGATACACANGGGGGGCGGGCGCGGGGAACAAGACCACAGTCTGGCACACAGTGTCTGTGTCAAGGCATGAGACAATCAGCAAGAGATTTGGTTCAGGGCACAAGGTGATAGGAAACCTGGAAACTACCTTTTTCTTTCTCAGAGATTCCAATGATAGCTATGTGTAGATAGCAATGGCCGGTATGTTATTATATAGATGTCATTTCACAACCTGGTTTTGATGCATATCTATACCACAACCAGGGCAGACTAGAGAATTGCCCATGACTCAGTTATCTCAGTCTCCCTCTTTCTGTAGGAGTAATTTATCTGTAATTCCTTAGTGCAGCAGCGCTCACCCCATCGCACCATGCCCTTCCTGGTTCACAGACCAGAGAATCAGCAAAGCATCTTCCCCTGCAAAACTGAATCCCAGGCTGAGCAGGACCATGCAGAGGAAAAGGAGCGATTTCTCAAAGCCTTCTAGCAGCTCTGACCTAACGAGACAGGATAAAACTTGTGCTAGATCACAGGTGGCTGAATTAGATCTACAAGAAACTAACAACAGTCAGGAAGGCTGCAGGAAGTGGAAGAACACCTAGATTCACTAGTCCCAGCCTTGCACCTTAACCACCACCAGAATTCATCAATTCTCTTGAGCTGGCTTCCCACAGTTGGAAAGCTCAACTGGAAAAGGTCGTAAGTCACCCTTTTCTTGGTTTGTGGATTGCAATTCATGTACTGGAGGAATCATTCATAATACTTCTCACTTAGCCCAGAAGACAGACTCTTCTCATGAGGGAAGTCTTCATTCTTACTCCTGGGACCGAGAGAAAGATAAAAGGGAGAAGGAAACTTCAAGTCCCTTCTCTGGTGCAGATCGGAAAGGATGCAGAAAACCATCTAGTCAGGTAAATGAAAAACATAAGCTGCACAGGCAAAGATACAAGGAAGAAAGGTTTAAGTGGTTCTTTGCTTAAAATTATGTTCTTGTTTGTGGGATAAAATGGATTTTTAAAGGATCTGTTTGCAATTGGATGAATTATATAAGTATCCATTATGTAATTGAATAATAACATAATCTTCTATAATAACAGGCAGAAGCCTTCTAATGTTTGGGACAGGACTGCTATTTTCTTCTTACTTGGATATCTTTCAGATCCATTGTTATGCAGTTCTTTACATGATACTTCCTTTCTTCCCTCTTTGAAATTCAACCATGCTAACTGGCTGTATTTACTATATTATTAAGCTTCCTTGAAAATGTGTTTCCTTTATTACTTATGTCTTGATGGCATTCCAAGCATGCCATGCTGTGATGCTCTTTTTGTCTTGCTATTGCAAGTTTAAACCTCTGGATCCAGTCTTGTACCTCTATACCTCTTCTACCTCTACATAGAGCTCAGTCCAAAAATGGGATAAAACTGTCTCCATGCAAGGTGAAACAAAGGTCTTTAAAGGACAAAAAAAGAACTTTAGTGAGGTCAGCTATATGCTTAGAAGGGATTTTTCCCTTCGGTGGTTTGAAAGGACAAGAAAGGCAACTCACATGAGTAAGCATTTGTTAGTTCAGTTCCTGAATCAAATACTCCATAGGTTTTAGTATCATTTGATGTAAAACCACTTATATTTTTCTTTCGAACATATTTCTGCTCAAAATTTTGCTGGTAATGTGGGTTTTCTTGTTTATTTTTGTTTGTTTTTTTTTTTGTTCTTTGGTAATATGGCATAATGTTCAGATAAAAAAATATTATTCAGTGAATTAGCAATATGTTTAATGCTGAAGGCATTTTTCGCCTTCCTTTCAAACACTGGTATATGGAGTTCATCTGTAGAAGGGCAGTCTTGTGCATGGGCTTTATGGGGGGGATGCATCTCTTTTCAAAATTATGAAAAACATCTCATTTTATGAAAAAACCACAAACCCCTTGGGAAGTAGAGAGGCTTTCGTTTCAAAACTGAACTGCTTCTGTCCACTTTTCTTGGAAAATCTTCAAGGAGTCTCCAGATTTTAAAAGTTGATGTTTTCAATCTCCTGTAAAAGAAAATACTCCTACCCCCAATCTTTTCAAACATTGTGTTATACATGTATTTGAATATTCATATTTTGGTGAATTGCTGACCACAATGACATTTCTGTGCCCTGCAAGAAATTGTAAGCCTTTTCCCAACTTCTGTTTCACAAAGCCACGTTAAACATTTTCTCACAGCATTTGTTAATAGCACAAGCAGGTTTTTTCCACGACTGGGGATTTGTTTAGCCATAGGCTAAATTAGATTGGCCACATGTGGTGTTCAGAGTGCCACAGTGGGGTCCATGTAACACTCTCTACAAGTAACACTGTACTGCTGAAAAACAGGGAGGGGGAAGAGGGAAGGTTTGGAAGAGTTGATAATTTTGCAGTTTAGCTGGGTTTCTGGTGGTGGTGGTTGTTGTTGTTTTGAGTTGCGCATACTACATTTGAAGAGAAAGCTAGAACTGGTTGGAGCCTTAATAAGAAATAAAAAAATTGGAGGTGAAAGGGCTCACTGATAAAAGAGCTGCTTTCATTTACTGCTCCAGGCATCTGCTGTAAAGGAGCCAAAGCGAATGTGCAAGCATCAGAGACAGTCACAGGAGGAAGGAGGCAACAGTCAGAGCTGTGAGTAACTGTACATAAACATAATTTAAATCAAAACAGCTGAATAACAATTTAAGACATAAAAGGAAAGAGAAAAGGTGGAATGAAGTAAAGAAAAACAAACCCCACAAATCGACCACAGTCAAATGAGTGAGGAACATAGAGGAGCAGCAAATGGAAGACAAAAAATCAAGCAAAGCCATCAGGGTCCAGTGGTTCATTCCTGTGGTACCCTGTGGTTCCCAGCTCAATTACTCAATAAGGTCTCATGCTTTCCAGGCCAAGAGGAGCCCTGAAGTACCAAATCTCTCCTTCAGGCTTCTTGTCTTCAAACACAGGGATCTTTACAGCTCAGCCTCTCCATACTCGCCTCTTTATGCTACTTTCTGTGCCACCTCCCAGCCCTTCAGCTCCCAGGAGCACAGCGCAACCCACAGCAAAGTCCCAGTACGTTAGCAGTCGTCATCTTGCCATCTTATGTCACCGCTGTTGTCTCTTTCTGTGTTCACACAGCTCCTTTACAAAGGGATTTTCATCCACAATTAAGTCTCCTAAATCCAAACATAACAGCCTTTGATGCTCTACAGCCACTGGGACCTTTGTGTCTTCTGCCTTTTCTCAGTCCTGCCCAGTGTCACTGGCTGGTGTCCTTACAAACAAGTACAAATCTGGATTTTTAATCCTATTAGGTATTTGGCCTTGATGATACCATGTGGCAATGAGTGCCACTGATGACTCAGTTTTAAATGCATTTTCCTGACATTCTTATTAAACAGGGAGAGCAAGAAGAGCATTGCCAGGTTGATGTGGCTAATGGAGAATGCTGTTGATGGGCTTCACAAATCCTTTAAATCCAAAAGATGTTGTTGTGATGGAACAAAGGCCTATCTTTGTTCAGTGGTTGGCACAGAAGAAAACAGTAGGATAAAAAGTGTTTCAAGCAGAGGCTGTTACCCCATACTTCTGAGGATGTTATTAAAAGCTCTGCAGTAGACCTTTCGGGAAATGCCTCCCTGACCCCAGTGCTGAGGACTCCTTTGTGCCTGGAAGAATGAGGGTTTAAACCCTTTCCAAAATACTTAGGTTTTTGCTTTCTTATTAGTGCAAACTTAGCTTTGCTTGCATGTTGGGCATGTTTCGTTTCTCAGGTTCAAAATATAAGAAAATGCTAAGAAACAAAAGAATCCTCCCTCCTTTAGGAAAGACACTTCTTTTCCTCACTAATCTGTATGTCCAATTAGTCCATAAAAGTTCCTCTGAGCTAATTTGATACACCTTTTTTCAGCTTTACCAACATCTAAGCCATCTGATGTGTGTGTGAGCATATAGTGGGATGAGGATGTATGACAATATTTTTTCTACAGCAGAAATGTGTGTATTCCTTCACGCATACATAATTAAAATGGTTGAAAGTGACTTTGATTAAGCTTTCTCAAGAATTCAAACTAATGTTTATCGTATTTCAGGAGAGATCATGCAATAATGTTTTCAGCCATAAAAGGAGACTGCTTTGTCTTGTGGCTGGAAACCGGCTTGTGACTGGAAACATTTTGCAGTCTTTGCTTTAGCTTGTACTAACAAGTGACCACTGTCAAGCAGTCACTAGGATAAATAATGCGTAATAGCAAGGACAGAGAGAAATGAAGAGTCATAGAAAAGGGAGGAGAATATCGTTTCATCTCAGATTTGAAATGAAACGTAGGCCAAAATCAGCAGGGTGGGAAGTCTGTTCCAGATGGCAGGAGCTGCAGAAGCTATTGCACCAACAGTAGCAGTTTGTAGGAAGAGGCAGAGAGAAACAGTCGGGTTTCATCCAACAAAGTATCAGGTAATGTAAGAGGGGAACTAACAGTGCCAGAGCTCTGACTGATGCTTCCTGAAGGGGATAGTCCTGCAGTAATTGGGAGGGTCACTGTGACTCAGAAACCACACGCTGCAGGGGAGGCGGGGGCGGCAAGGGGGTTAGCACTTTTTTCCTAGATACAGCACTGAGTCATAAAGANTCTCTTCTGTTAAGTAAAAATGATCAGGCGTGTTCTTTTTCCAGAAGACTTTGAAGAGGACATTTTGGAGACGAATTTCACAGAGCCCAGCAGACAGTCCCAAGTCACCTGGGCTCTGCTTCCTCAGGCAGCTTCCCCTCTCTCAGGCCAGGCTCCCCACGCCCCCCTTATCCTACCGATGACCACAGAATGTCACAATCCTGCCTGCAGACTGATGGGACCAAAATAAAAAAAAAGACAGGAGACAAGGTTTATCATCAGCATCCCTTTCTATGGAAGAGGGGCACAAAAAATTAAGGAAGGTGCCCAAAAGCACCCAGACACTTGGCAAGGATGGCAATGTGGCACAGATCCCTGTGACTACAGTCTGGCATTCAGACTACGGGGCTGTTTGTCCCCTCCAGTGACCTACAGAGCAGGACTCACTCTTGACATCCACTAGTCAAGGGGTCAAATCTGTAAAGGAAATCAGAAATATCTTCTTACTACTTATGTAAAAATATATTTTAAACAAACACACAAAAAATGCTTTAGATGGTTATATCCCCTTTTGTATCCTCTGTTCTTATACAGAAGATGCCAAGAATAATAGCGAAGCTCCCACACATCATACTGGCTGCCAGCACAGAGCAAGTGGAGAACTTCTTCTCATGGTCCCTAATGCAGATGGTAGAAATGCATCAAACTTGAGGTTTTCCAAGGTCCACACTCCCAGGCAGGACGCAGCTGGCACTGCCGGCTGCTCAGGCACTCAGCCCAGCCTGGCATTTTATAGGGATGGTCATCAGCCAGAAGTTTATGGACAGGCACAGCGCAAGTAGGACTGATGTGGAGATACCCTGCTCCGCGTATGACTTAGGGTAAGGTGTGGGCTTGGAGCTGGCAATTCAGGAGTTGCCATTCAATGATTTTGACTGCAAGATGTCAAAATCCTTCGCATTCAGAAAGCCCTTCACTAGTACTTTGCCATGTTTCTGTCTTAGAAACCAGTATGAATGTTGGAATCAAATCAGTTAAGTCATTTGGGGTTTGCTGATTTGACTGACTTCACATAATTTTAAAGAAGCCTGGATATAAACACTAGTTTTTAAAGATGCCAGGCCTAAACAGTTGGTTTAAAAACTGAACAATAAACACACTTATTAACTTGCCACAGAAGATGCACACATTGAATCTGCATTAGTTATCTGGCAACATCATGAATACTTTCTTCAAACTGATTTCATGACTAAAGACTGTGTAGAATAGCAACCAATCCTTCTGAGAAAAAGGTATCGTTTAGGACTTTGGGCTTCTTATTGTTCACATTCCTTCCTGAAATTCTGTTCAGCTTTTCATCTAAGTTTTTATAGGAAAAAAATTAAATAAAAAATGTATTTTTGGATGATGCTGAGGTCTTGCATGGTTCTGTTAAACTTTTTTTTTTAATATGAAAATTATTCTAATTTTTAATTCAGAACTCAAATCACATGGTCAAAAAATCCAAGTTTTGACTAATTAAAGCAGCTTTAATCAGTGCAAGATGATACTTTTTGACTAATCAGTGAATTAAAATTATCATTTTTCTATATGTTCAAAAGGAAGAAATAGAAGAAAAGTTCAAAACATTCAATGACCTGAAAAAATCTGTATTGTGCCAGCTCTGTTCAGAAAGCTTTAAAAGTGGGGCTGGCAGTGGGAGGACCCTGAAGGAGTCTCACCCCATTGAACTGAATGGACCACTGTGTTCTTAAGGGGCCAGTAGTTTTCCAAGCAGATTTTTTGCATGTCACCCCCAATTTAGAAAGCAAGCAAACATGCAGCTGATAGCAATTTTTGACCAAAGTGTCTGTAGGGAAGAAGTAGAAACCTTGCTGCTCTTGATCAGATATATTTTCAAGGCCACAGTATGTTTTTCAATAGTTGTGTTGTGTTAAGTTTAGTGCTGCCATCTCAGGGAAATCTGAGAGGAACAAGGTTATTTTAAAAAAAAAAAAAAAGTTAGAAACAGCAAGCAGTATGTTTCGGCGAAATGTGACGATAAACAGAAAAGGTCAAAAGATAAATCACAGTTGCTGAAGGGACCTCCAAGACTTCACAAGCCTTTCTACATATCATTTACCTCCTCAGTTCTACCTTCTTTTGCCAAAAATGATACTTTTCTGATTTATTTTTTTTACTGTTGTGGGCAGGAGGTCTATAAATTGATCTTTATATGTCCTGGTAGAATATCTATATTATGTCCTGTATGTATTTCTAGGTTTGTATATAATACCAGCGCAGTCTACCTTGACAGATGAACCTCTCCGAAACCTAAAGATTGTGCCAATGGGCTTCTGATCACTGAATGGGTGACAAATCTTTGAAGAGAAATAGTACTGATAACACCAGGCAACACACTGAAACGGGCTTCTGAGCAGAGCTGTGCACACGGGCTGGGTGTGCTCTCTCCTCTTTTTTGAATCATTGGCTGATTTGAACACTGTTGTTTCAGGCTAACCTAAGAGAAACATTTATCCTTCTTGTCTCCTCAAAATGAATCAGAAACACCAAACCAGAAGAGGAATTCATTTCAGCTTGGGGGAAAAAAAAAAAAGAATCTGTTCTATTTCAGCTGCTTCTGTTGTTTTTAACCCTCTTAAAAGGGAAATTTAATTCAATTTCTGAATTAAATGTTCTTTCAGAATGAAAAATCCAAACATTAACTTCAGGAAAGTCAAAGGGAAATGCAGTAAACATACATTTCTAATTTGACCTAGGATGATCTGCTGAACCTAACCATCATTCACTAACACCTTGGCTTGCCTTGGAACAGAGCTCTTCCCAGCATGTTGTGCAGAGCACTCCCCTCAGAGCTGCTGCAGCGTGTGGGGGAGGCAGCAGGGATGCTGAAATGTCAGGTTATGCTCAGCCTGATGCTCTCCATGCCATCTCACGCTCACAGCCAAATGGTGATTGATGGCACACATCAGGTGTCACGGGACACAAGATGGCCTGGGTGAGTATTCAGCGACGAGCACATGGCTGAGGTGTTTTGCTGGAGCTATGGTCCCAGGGCATTCCTGTGCTGTCACCAACCATAGCACCTGTTGTGATGTCCTTCTTTGGCTCTTGATGTACCTCCTTGGCTTGTGATGTACCTTCTTGGCTCTCCTTCACCCCTGATGGTTCCAATGAGTTCATGCTGAACCGCAGGAGCTCCAGCTCTATAGTACACCAAGGAAGCCATGGCAATACAAGACCTCTCTGTCTGCTGACTGAACTCCTCACCCTGCAGCACTACTCTCTTCACCTGCTCAAGAGCAACTCTTTTGCAAGCAAGCTTCTGACATTTGTAACATATAAAACATGAGAAGAACCATTCAAGAGGCACAAATTTTGCCCTGACCAACTCTAGAATGAAACTCGAGACATAGCGGTGGTTCTATCTACCTGTCAGCCTCCACCCCCTGCCACACATTTTTTTACTGTTGACTCTCCTATTTTTTGTCATGCTCTCTGCTTGTTGTCTGAGATGAGATGAAAGATTTTTAATAGTGATGGCATACAGCTCTAGAGACAAAAGGGACTATTCTTTTCTTATCTTGGATGTGTTAAAAACACTTTACCTTCATCCTGCTATGTTCAAAAGGAGACAAAAAGTGAATCGAAGTGAATGATTTTTCAGCACCATTAATAAAACAACCCCAAATGATATAAAATAGCCTTGCTTTCCAGCCCCTTGTTTCACATGACAAACACTGTACCCATGAGCTTTGGCTTCTCTCATGAAGAGAGAGAAAACCTTCAGAACTTTTTCTGGGCTCTCAAACTTCCAGCATGGTTCGTAGGGGCTGTAATTTAGCCCCAGGCATTTGAGAATCTACTTTGTGTGTTTTGGCAATGACATGAAAATGCAGAGAGAATTGTACATCTTGCAGTTGTAAGCTGAGCTAGGCGATCTGAGGGGCCTGTCTATAATAGAGGAATCATCTTTTCTTCAATGAAGTGCTACTATTGTTGTGATCTTCAATAAAGGATATAATGGACGCATTCATGTGGTGGCTGTTGTTTGTGTGTCATTCTTTCAGCGTACGGCTAAGCGCACAAGAGTCTTTTAAACTCGTCTCTACTCAGATCCAGTAGTGCTAGTATTTTGTCCCAAACTAGGTTGATTTTCCCCCTGCAAGCTTTTTTTCCTATTATTTTTGGATAAAACCAATTGACCATGAAATACCTCTTTACTGCAAAATGATATCGCCAAGCCCTCACTGTAGGATCATGGGTCAAAACAGCAGCGTAATGCACATTTGCGTGGAGGTGCTATTGGTTTAAATATCCCTCTTTCTAGAAGTAGTCACTTAGGCCCATTGTAGGCACATTAAGAAGCTGATATTCATTTGGGGTCAGAAGTAATATTCAAAGCTTTTTTTGCTGCTGGGTGCCATAATCATATCAATAGCCCTTTTTTATATAAGAAGTCCTAACCGAAGTTAAGAGGCTTTCATGTGAGTAAACAGCATCTCCGGGCCTTAATAGGGTGACCTGAATAAAGTTATTTCCTTCTGTTTGATTACAGTACTGGGCAGGGGAGAGATTTTCAAAGACAAAAGGCAATGATTGTGTCAAGAGGGGCAGAAATTTGCATAAATCCACAGAGTAATGGCATGAGCAAAGAACATTTCAGCATGCAACGTGCATGTGCGCTTCATTTATCACAGATGCAATCACAAACATGTGGTCAGACAGTTGGCTCTGAAGTAGGGTCCAGGATTTGAGGAAGGGTGCTGAGCAAGGGTGTAGCCAGCAGCTGGAGGTGCACAAGATGAGGCTCTCATGAGCCACGAGAGGAAGCTAATTTTTCGGCCATACAACAACACTTTTCAAAGAGGGGTAAGGAAGGAAATGTTACCTTGAATCTACTCTAAAGAATTTAGTTCAATCAATAGGCCTACATTTAAATAAGTTTAGATATAATTATCCATTACAAATCTGTTTTTCTGCCTTGTTAGCCAGAGATCCTAGGCACTTTCATTTAAAATTTGTACCAATCTCAACCTCATTTAACTACAATGTGAACAGTTTAGGGGAAGGGAAAAAAAAAGAAAAAAAAAAAAAAGAAAGAAAAGAAAAACACGAAACCTTCCAACATCTATTCTTTTTAGGTGAGTTGAAAAGGATGAGCACCTAGCAAGGTTTTTTCTCAAGTCACTTTTTAAAGATTGTTATTATCCATTCATATTAAAGTTAACATTACCATATGCTGTTGAGCTTTTGTTGATGGTGATGCTTAAACTGGGATGTTGTTTCCTTTGGAGATTCTTACTGCCAGTCATTAATTTACATTTTTTTGAAATTGTACAGCGAGTGCTTTGTTGATGCCTGTTTTCATTTTGTTTCTCTCTCTTTTCAGGTCACACATGAGGAGTTTTTTCAAACAGCAAGTTAAGACGATGGAATGAAATCAGTGACATCTGCCACTCATGCTCTCTCCCTCCATCCTGTTTATCCATAGCCCCCCTTTTTCCTTTTCTTTTTCTAATGCTCATGGTTTTCATCCCATTCAATAGCCAGCCCCAATTCCTCTCCCTACCTCCCAGTTTCTCCAGTAATTACTCTAGGGAATGCATTTGAATCTGAATTTCTCTTCTCCATTCTTTGGTCTTTTTTGCCTGTTGATTTGGGGATGTCTTAATGTTCCTATTTGCGCTGAGATGTCTCCCTTCATAAACTTCAGTCATGTCCGTTTTTATTTAGTCTCTGAGGAAATCAAAGATCATGTCATGAAAATGATGTGTCCAGCACTTAACATGATTCCGTGCTGGTTGTCACAGGCTTCTAGGAATTCTCATACTCTGTGTTTCTCCTTTCCCTATTGTGGTTGACCATCTCCATAACAATCTAAACAAATTAAATCTAATTAAAAAGAAAAAGGACACAACTGCCTCCCCACTCCCTCTTTAAAAGCTGAATGAATAACATTGAATCATTTCCAGAAGAAAATTTATGAGGCTGAGAGTTAGGGTCCTGATCCTGAAATCTTTACTCACGCACTACTCCTCACACACTTGATTTATCCTTTCAGCTTCAGTTCACACAATGACTCGTAAAAATAAGTGATGTAGGATCAGTTCCTTCAGAAACTTGAAATGGCACAGTTTTCCCCAGTGTTTTCTTCCATTATTGTGATTTTTAACTACTGCCTATGCAGGCAGAGAAACTATACTCAGCATAGAGATCTTTTCTCAATCCTTACTCCAGCAAGTAAAGAGAGTAGGAAGAGATGGATTTGATGCGGCAAGCATACAGCTATACCTTTTAGATTTCTTCATCAATAGAATTCTCTGTCCTGTATCAGACTAGGACTATCACCAAATGGGACCATCCCATTGTGTACCCCTTTTACAACATGGATATTCCCTATTACAATGCTTTAAACCATCTATTTAGAACAAGCTGCTTCAACAACAACAACAAAAGAAGAAAAGAAAAGGAAACCTGGATGCTTGTTTGTTACTATTGCAAACTTTGCAATAAAAATCATTACCAAAAAGGAAACAAAGGAAATTTGAGACTATAGTAAAGCCTGATCTATTTAATATATGCCCCTATAACTTAATGTGCATGGTTAGGATCCAGTTAAGTGAAGTGCTCTGTAGCTCAAACTTGGATTGAAGCAGCCCTGCTGTAAAGTTTCTTTCCTGATGTCATTTTGAAGTGAGAAGAGGAAAGAAGAAAAACAAATTGACACATACTGTGATAAATTCCTGTAATGGATTAGAAACAGTGCATTGCTGACACTGAAGTCAGAAGAACAGAACAGTTTGGGAAATGGTTCAGAGATGCTGGCTCTGGTTATTTCTTCCAGTGGAGTAGCAAGAATGCTGGAAATTTGCCTTGTGTGTGTGTGATCTGGACTCAAGTCCCTCTGGAAATGCATTAAAAAAGGGAGGTCTTGTTGCTAAAGGGTATTGTTTGGAAAATTATACAAAACAACAACCAGCAGAAGAAATGGCTTTTGTACATGATGGGAAATATCAGGAATGGATAAAGTTATTCATACTAGGCTGAATTCTTGTGTCTTTCTTCCTATCTGAGACTGAATAAGAAGTAAATAGAATTTAGGATTTTTCCTGCTGCTGCCTGCCAGGTATTCAGCCCAGGAGGTCCCATCAGGACTTTATGAAGGTCAGTTTTGAGGACTGCTGGAGGGGTGGAAGATTGTTTGTTGACTGGTTGGAATCACATCTATTCTTTTTTCTTCTTCTTCTGTTTTGGGTAGTAAATTTTGGTAAACTTAGGAGGTTACCCTCCAACATCTGGGAATCATTTTCACACCAAATGATGGAAAGACAACCCTCAATTACGCCACTGAATCCCACCCCATTGTTGAAAATAGCATGTCCACATGCATGTGCCCCACTTACTGACCGACCGGGGGCAAACTCCTGAGAGGCTCCCCTGCTTGGCAGCCCCTAGTGCCAAGGCTGCAAGCCCACATAAGGGAATTTGACTTCCCCAGACCCTCTGCCCCCTGAGCAGCTCCTGTCCTACAGGAGCATGCACTTTTGTGCCCCCTTCCCTGCTTGCCCTGACTTGGGAGGAGATCTGTGGAGGCTCTATCATTCCTGGTGTCTGGTCACTCCTCACACTCCCCAGTGCATCACCTCCCCTCTACAAGGGGATCAAAAAGAGCTGTTGCCTTGGTTGGATTGAAATACAGACATTTTGCCCCAAATGAACAATGTGTTGCAAAACAGGAGGAAGCAATGAGGAGGTAGAGAGGGCTTTTCCAGAGAAATGTCTGGCTGGTGAGTCCTAATGGAGGTGTAAAACTATACAAGAGTGAAATGTTATTATTTATGAACTACCCTGCACTCTGTCTGACACTGCCTGAGATATCATTTTACTGGCACATGCAAAGCAGTGCAATTCTTTGGCTTCCTTCCCTGCTGCAAGCGTACCCACTGCCTGAATGGGGCATTCAGGGACCTGATGCCAGCACGTGGATCCGACTGACCAAAACATAAAATGAAAAACCAGTGGTCTGTCCTGACAGAGGGTGAGTACGCAAAGCAGTGTTTCTCCTGAGGGATTTTTATACTGGTTTATAACCAGAGAGAGTTTGACGTGCAAGATACACACCAGAACACACACACAATAATGATGGTGCAGGAGACACCAACACTGGAAAAGCAATGCATATTTTCATACATGTAACACATCCGATAGCAGACACCCCTGTAAAATAATCCTTTGAGTGATTTGTACTCTCTGCTACCACACACCTACCTCTACATAAACAGCCAAAATGGGGCAGAAGGGAAGGGGAAGAATCTGAGGCCAGTGGCAGGCAGAAAATGAAGCTGAAGGGAGTCAGAATAGGAGAGTATCAGGGGAAAAGCAGGACCATGGTGAGGGGGCCCCGCAGGGCAGGGGAGAAGGGGAATGACAAGGTAACTCCAGGCTGCTCTCGCTTTTGTATTATTTGTATGTGTGTATTCACCACACTGCTGTTAAACTACGGGAAGCTGGAGGACTTGGACAACCTGGGAGTTAATCATAGTGGATTTCCAACCGGCAGCAGAAATTTCAGACCTAGAAGGTGTTATTTAGGGGCCAGAGGCACAGGCTCTCTGCCAGAGACAGCCAAGGGTCTGACCAGCAGCCACCTTCCACCCATGGCTCTACATCCTGGCTTCTGTAAATATGAAAGGGTCGCCAGCTCCCTGCTGACCTGGGAACGGTTCTCCTTAGATCTGGTGTCTCCAGCAGCAATGACTTAAGTCCTTTTAGTGGAGGAACTGCTCTGATGATCCTTGCTTTCCCCAGTTTGGCAGTATAGAGGAGCTGTCATCAGGATTCATCTAACCTACTATTGTTCTCCCCCTCCCGCTTCAAAATGCTAAGATTTCCTGCTGCTTTCCTGTGAGTTAAATACCAGGGATTTAGGATGAGCAGAGCAGCAAATCATCTGTTGGCTCTTGCTTCCTCTCTCTCTCTCTCTCTCTCTCTGCAAGCAGCGTTTCCTCCACCAGTGATTTATATTTGGTTCCACAGGAAACAAAACTGACAGGGGAGGTTTCAGCCTTTGACACTACAGTCACTAGAGGCCTGGAGCTGAGCTCTTGCTTTGCAAGAGCAGTTGCATGGATGCCCAAAGCAACCAAGCCTTTCTCCCTGTCCTCACTCCCAGCCCAGTTCTCAAGGACTTTGTTGTTTTATGCCCATTGATTGTCCTGATGGATGTGAAGGAAAGTCCTGAATGTCAACCATCAGAGCATTCCTCTTTCCTAAACTGTTCCTGACCATAATGTGGGTGAGTGTCTGAGGCTACTACATTGTGGTGCCTACAGAGGCACAAAGCTCTTAAAACCAAACCCTTTGCGTCTGGCTGCAGTGGCTGAGCGCAGAGCCTGGGAGCTCTGAGTTTTCCTCCAGACTCTGCCATTACTTCCAACCCTGACCATGCTGAAGAACCTCTTATGCTGAGCTTCCTAACTATGTGAAAAATCCTTTGAGATCTTCAAGCAGAATATCATGTTGCTTTTAACTGAATGTGGCCTCCTGAAGGGAGCGCAGTTGAGCTCAGACTGTGTCCTGTGGTTTTAAGAGGAGCCCCTGGCATTTGGGAGTAGTTGTTGGTTTTTCCATTGGTGATGACTAATGACCTTACTACCAAAGACGCAGTTTTGATTTGTCAATCCAAGCAGATAACAACATCATATATGTTGATCATGCTCTTTTACTTTGATGAGGTGATGGCAGATTGCCAGCGCATCTGCTCAAGGTTTGGGTGGAGCAGGTAGATGATCAGCAGGGCTGGGCCACCTTCAGCTCTTGATTTTCATGCAGGACTTTCGTGTCCTACCCTGAGGCTATTGCAGGTGACCTGCAAGGGGCTGTGCTTGCCCAGAGGTTTGTTGGGTGATGAGGGCTTCGAGATGATGTGAAGCAGCTGCTGCCAGTCCTGCTTGCTCTACAGCACTCTCTGGGAGCACCAGCTCCTGCCTTTGGGGCCATCTACCCTCCCCTGAAGCATCACCTCCCTTTGGTTCCCCCTGAGCTGTGGGATGTGCCCCACTGGCTTGGCTGTATAGTATAGGACTGCTGAGTAAGCAGCTCAAACTGGCTTTTTCTCATCTTTTTAATGGCCCTCCCCCACATGCCACACTGTTCAGGAAAAGACCCCATTGACTAGCTCAGCTTTGCTTTTACTTGAATATTTTCAACCAAGTATTTCACCTAACACAGCTCTTGGTAGGGTATGTAGATACTTCTCTTGTCTGCTCCAACAGGTGGTCTTGAAAAAAAATAGGTTTCCTAGCTGAACTTTTATTCTGACTTGAGGAAAAAAAAAGTCAGTCTTAACTTGACTCTCCTAGGGTCTGTTTTATTTCAATAGGGAAACAACTTACTAATTAGGGTAAGACTCTTTAAGAAAATATGTTTTCTATTCCACTGATAGTCAGTTACAAGCGATAACACTGTTAAATGTAGTGCCTAATAAATCTAGAAAAACTACCCAATAAATGTAAGTAATAACAATGATTAACAATAAATTAAATGCAGAGAACTAGGAATGTACCACATTATTTTTAACTAGTCTGGTCCATCGGGTTCTTATTATTCAGTTTGTCCTCCACACCTGGAGTTTATTAGAGTGTAATACAAATTAAACAGTCCCTCAGAGAGGCCATTGGAAGGGCTTAGTATAAAACAATATACAAGTTTAATAGTGGTAACTGACCTTTTTTTCTTTTGCAAAAACGTATCTTGGTAACTTGATTCATAAGGAAATGTGCTTTTTTACATAATCCTAATGGGTAATTTTCTTTTTTTTAAATTCGGATTATTTTTATTCATAAGACAGCAAGACCTATGGCCAACAGTCTGTGATCTCCTGTTCTTCCAGATATAAAATAGTTGCTCAAGAGTATTTTTCTTTCTTCACCCTTTTAAAGATCAAGCAAGTAAAAGGGTTAATGCTGTATGCTCTTCAAATGATGATAGCATATAGTTAGAAATGGCTAAACTACACCACATTCATGCCTGGCAAAAGGTTTCAAGCAGCTTAAAGTTCAGGGTTATTCAGACTCAAGTGGCTTTTGTTTGGCACAGTGCAAAGATAAGGTTCATTTGCTGCAATATGAATCCAGGCCTGACCTTTAAACACCTCTAATGTTGGACTGGGGGCTTTGGCTCAAATCAGTGCATGGTTTTTTTAAATACATACATATGAGTAATAATCAAATATTCACAATGATGCATGTTGTTTGGAGCTGGGATTTTTAGTTAGTTTTCCTTCAGGTTTTCATTCGAAAATGTTGGAAAATTATCATTGCCTTTTTCTTTCTCTCTTCCTCCTCCTCCTTCCCATTTCTCTTTTGAAACCACAAGCTATGGGCAATAGTAAATCTGCAAGACAAAAGATTCTTTTCTCATTTATTTCCCCGGTTTTCCATTGTTACACTTATGCCATCTAATGGACTACAGTGTTTTTCTGACCCGTTCCTACTTTTTCAAAAAAAATACAGTATAATCTTTCTGAGGTATTTAACTGTTTTAAAACTTAAAAATTGCTATGGATAAGATACATTTTCCCTACACAGTGCCCTGAAATATTCTGTACTCCGTGTATTCAGTATTGCACTATCGCTGCACACATACCCAACCCGTGCATTGTTTCAGACTAAAAAATCCCTTTGTTTAGATGCTTTATATGCTCTGAAACAGAATGGCTTGCAGACATTGACACTGCGAATTAGCCTATTAAAAAAAAAACAACAACAACAAAACAGCTCAGACACAATTAAGGAGAATGTTAAATTCAGTGCTACTCAGAGGTGCAAGTAAGTCAACTAACATATGGAATTTGGAGCAGGGACAGGAATATTTCTTTATAGTCTACATTATCTTCAGACCTACTCATCTTGCAGGATTGGCTCCAATTCTTACTCACTCAAACAGCGATGCCAAAAACCACATACAGTTTGCTCACTGTAAGCCTTCATTTTATAATCAAAACCATTTTTATTTTGATTCACTCCCCCTTCAATTTAAGGGATGAGAAACTATTCCTTGGTTCTGCAAAGATCATCTTCGCTTCAAACACAGACTTGTTTGATTGCTTGATCGAATGACCAGGCAAATACTACAAAAGATAACTAATATTTTTGAAACAAATAAAAGTCAAGAACAATCGACCATGATTTTTCAGGTGGGTTCTTGTTTTGTTTTGTCTTCTTTTTCCTAAGTATCTCTGGCAGGAAAAAGCCCTCAGAAGGAATAATTTTGTTGGATTGTTTTGCAAATGCAGCCAGGAAAAAAGGAGTTTGCTGTTGCACCAAAAGGATTTAACTTAATGGATTATAAAGCCATTGGCCAATAAAGTTGGATCCACTGCTCCAGTTCTTTATGTGTGATCTGGTCCATATTCCTAAAAAGTTACAGTCTTCCGTGAAGCGTCAGCTTTGCAGAGTGTTCTGGGTTGTCCCAGCTGTGGGGTAGGCAGGGGCTTCCCACCACGGATGTGGTGACTGCTGCTTTTGGCCAGCCAGCTCAAGGGTCCCTGTGGGCCAGGTGGCAGCCTGCGGCCACCTCTTGCAGCAGTGATGCAGTCCATCGGTGTCCTCAGTACTGCTGCTTCAGCCAGGATGCCTGCTGTGGGCCTTGCTGACACTAGTGAAAAATTCACCAAAACCAGGAGAAACTTGAAGGCTCCTCGTTGCTTTTGCTGTCGCTTCTCCCACCAACAGGGAAAACATGCTGGTTTTGTAGTACATGGATCTGCTCTCATTTACATTGATGTACTTTTATTCAAAAAGGAAATCCTGGGTTACTCTGACTTAAGGTCTGCCCCTGGGAGCCATCCTGACTTGTTTTAACAAAGCTGTGCTCTCCAGGCTGTCATTTACATAACCAGATGTCTGTCCTGCTTGATCCATGCCCTCATCAATATGCTTAGTGTGAGAGTTATTTGATTTGAGTTATTCTGCTTTCTTCGGAATCATAGATTGATCCCACATAAAAATTTCTGGGGAAATCAGGCAGTTCCTGTGTAGCGCTTGATTTTCACTACACTGCAGCCCCCTAAAAACTGTAGTCTGAGAGGGAAAGGTACAGAGGCTGAGAATCAAAGAAGGCTTGCACAATAAGCAGAGACTCGAATAAAAATGCATAGACATAGGTAATGATGGCTTGGAGAGGAACTGTTCTTTTGCAATTGAATGTGTTGAGCATCCAAATAAACAGTAGATTGTTTTTGGATTTCTTTTTTCTTTTTCTTTTTTTTTTTTACATAACATATCTATTGGGAGTCAAAGCCCTATACATAATTAAGGAAGTTTCTTTTTTAACCAGATGCATTGTGATGTGTACTCTCTAAACAAAATAAATAACCATTACAATATGAGAACCGCAGGATCATTTTATCCCTCCCCCTCTCCCTCCACTTTGAATTTTCTCTATGGAAAATCAGACGCCACATCCACTGCCTCCTAAGAGCAGCACTGTGATCTTGCAGTCTCCTGCATCCTGGGAGCCTGGGCGCTGGCAGACAGGCAGCAGTGAAGACCATCTCTGGAAGGAACAAAGAGTGCATGCAGGCAGGAGGGTGGGCTGGGAACCAGGAAGCCAGAGCATCCCTGGGTGCCCTCCTCCCTGGTCTGTGTATTGGCATATAAATGATTTCTCCTTATTGATTCCTGCCCTCTTTCACGTGCATGTCCCGTGGGGATGCTTTTGCTCTGCTCGTCTTTGTGCTTTTCTTTGCACAGGGCTTGGGGATCTATTGGAGAAAGTGAGAGCCAGGAATGAAGTGTCATTATTGTGTGACTGGGTTGGCATTTAGGAGGCACAAGCACGAGAGGACCTGTCTCAGAGGCAAAACCCTGCCAAGGTCAAGGACCTCCTGTGCCCTGAGTACTCTCTGAAATCACTGGTTCTCAAAAAGTGTTTTAATGGTGCAAGCAACAGGCTCTGATAAAGATACAGGGTAGCAGGTCCCACACCGGTAAGGAGAAACATAAGTGCTGCTATGACCCTGGTTAGCACAGGAGTGATTCTAACCATGCTTACCTGTGCACTTCTGCTGCTGTGCTCCAGCACAGTCTGTGGGTCTGAGAAATAAGTATGACATTTTAGAGGAAGATGCAAAGCCTGGAAACAAATTGTTGCTGATATAAATGAACAAAAAACCTACACAGGTTGAATGGGGGCTGCCTAGAGGCAAAGCACTTCTGAAAATCAAGCTATTTGCCCAGACATTTTGGAAAATCCTGCTGTCCTTCATGTGTCAGAGGCTGGGAGAAGGCGAGAGGCTAAGGAATGCAGGGCCCCCGGGATTCCCTTCTCTGTGTAGGCAATGCTGAATTGTATTTTTTTTTTTCCTAAAGTATTTACATGGAGAGTTCCTACCCCATGTTTAAGGAAGAAAAATCCACAAAAGTTTAAATTCACCCTGGGGCAAAGACTCTGCTCTTGGACTTGCCAGACGTCTGGCTCCCATCCAGGCAGTCTGACTTGCAGGCCAAGATTTCAGGGAAGAAAGCAACCCTTGGGAGTGAGCAGGTAGGAGTGCTCCTTGCAGACTCTCCTGTGGGGCAAGGGGTGGCAGGGATGGATGGATGTTTTCTGGGTTGGGTTCAGGACAGCTGACCTATGCTCCTGAGAGTCAGTGTGTGGCTGCACCAGGAAGGCACGTCTGCCAGAGCCTCAGCATGGATGCAGTGTCCTGGTAGCTGGAGTGGCTGATGGCCACCAGGGAGTAGTCCATGGGATGGAGAGAGGGAGGTCCACTTCCTCCATGGCATTCATTTTTCAAGATGAATTTTACCTGTCAGGATGGACCTTCCTCACCGAGCAGGATGTCTGTATCCCATCACGCTGACCCAATGCTTTCATCCTTCTCTTGGGCTGCAAACAGTAAGATGCCCAGCTGCACTTAGACAAGTTGTGGAGAAGTCCCCGATAGCTCACATTCACAAGAGTTGGGGATATGCAGTGTCAGGAAAGAGTGGTGGTGTCGGACCTTCAGTGTTTCCCATCCCCAGTCTGGTCCCTTGGTAGTCACAGGCTGGTGGTCTCAGCTGCACCAGAGAACTCCAGAGCCCTTTCAGCTATAACAGACTTGGTAATGATGCCCCTTGTCCTTTTTCTGAAAGACATTATTTCAAGCTGTGTCCATGGGCCAGTGCTGTGTGGCTGACATGATATACTGGGAAATGCTTTGAATCTTCCAACTTTGGAGCAATGAGAGATTAGAGGCACACCTCTTCCAGCCCTTTTCCCCACATTTTTTCATAATGTGTCAGGGGGACATCAGGACTAGCCTGAGCCAATCTGCTCATTCGTATCAAGCCAGGAGACTCTCAGCTTTAATTTACCAACTTGGAGGCTTTTTGAGGGACAGAGAGATCTTCAGACGAAATACTATAGTTCAAGATGATTATTGTTGTAGTTAATGGGAAAGCAGTTTATATGAAACACTCTGTTCTCTCTGTGTCCCACACTTCTACAGGACATGCTGGATAACTGGTACCATAAAAGTGTGCTTTTGGCAGGATTCAGACAGCAATAAAGTTATGCACTTTAGATTGCAGCTAGGAGAAAGAAGGGGGAGAAAGGAAATTCCTTTGAAAATCATAATTTCAACATGATAAAGTTGGCTGAAGAAGTGCAGCAACAGATAAAAATCAGCCTTGGTAAAAGGCTGTGACCATTCAATAAAACAATGAAACATTGAAATGTGCAGAAAGTGTTTTACCATGAATTAAAAGTGCAGAGAGTCCATCAGTGAGCAGCAGTTAGCTAATGAGAAAAGCAGATGCGTGCATTTAGGAAACGTACAGAAAATGTAAACCTTGTAAATTTTTATGTATTGCCACTTGCACCAAAATATGAAAACCAGGCTAAAAAAAAGAAAGTAACCCAAAACAAAACAAAAAAATAGAAAAAAAGAAACAAAACAAAACAAAACAAAAACAAACAAACAAACAAACAAAACCCACCAAGTATGTCCATAAAAGAACTAGGAGAGCTAGCAAAAAGAGAAACAAAAAATCATTAAAAAACCCAAAACTATTGATATATTGAGAACAGAAATACTGAGACATAGAAAAATACTCCTTTTTGATTCTCCTGAACATATTTTTTATTCCTCAGTTATAAAACAGAATTTTTTCCAGCTCCTTTTGGCAAGCCCAATCTGCTGGAAATATTGAATAATGGATATGTTCTATAGGTACGTCCTCAGAAGGACACCTAGACATGATGAAGACAGTTTTATCAACTGTCTATTGAAATCTACAGGTAAATGTTTGTCCTAGAGTCACCCACAAATCCAGAGTGGCCTCTGCAAGAGTGAAAATCTAGGGTCCTAGATTTTCATAGCTTGTTCATCATTTTAAGAAAATTCCCTTGGAAGGTACAATACTGGAAAATCCAATCTACAAATATGCCTTCAGGATAGACAAGAGAGTGCTTTTAAATCTAAGGCAGCAGTTGGCTAGACTGATTTAAAAGAAAAATACATGTGCTGTGTGGAGGCAATGTTAATACAATCCAGCCTATGAATGTCTTGGTCTGAGAGGTGATTTTGCAGGATATCAAGTTCTTGAAAAATTTATCAAATATTTTCCTTCCTAATGGTGATCACTAGTACCATTGCTACCCTCTCTTTATTAAGGAGTAGCCTCCTTGTCTGACTGATGAACATTTTGAGGACTGTATCTGGCTTCAGTATAGGTGCAGAGTTTTCTTCTGACACACAGGGGCAACTCTGAGCTGCTTGTCGAGGGGACAGGGGCAGAGCTGCTCCATGTATTGCCTTTGTTGGTTTATTGGTCCTTGAGAAAACAAAACTTGAGGCCTTATCTCTTCTTGGTGCAGGTATCTCCTTGAGGTTTGCACACCAACATACCCAGCAGAGCACAAAGCACTGTCTGACTTTGGGCACTGGCTCAATTACTGGTGCTGCAATGTGCTTAATTTTTTGACTGGATGAAAAGATTTGAAACATGCATGGCCAAACTACATGTCAGCCCCTTGCTATCAAGATCTCTCTGATCCTAAAGCACATTCATCTCTGAGATGCAGATAGGTGGGATCAACAAGCGATTGGCTTGAAGGAACTGCAGGACTGGCTGCTGGACTCCCTGTTTTGCCAGCTGTGCAGAGTGCCTTCAGCCCCTTCTCTATAAAGCAGCCATGTAAGGTCACGGGATAATTCAGGTTGGAAATGGCTTCAGGAGGTCTCTAGTCCAACCTCCTGCTCAAAGCATGGTCAGCTATGAGGTTGAAGCAGATTGCTCAGGGCGTTATCCAGTTGTGTCCTGAAAACTTCCCAGGATGGGCACAGTGCAGCTTCTTTTGTCATCCTGCAGTGGCTCTTACCCCTGTAAGAGCCTGGCTTCGTCTTCTTGATAAACTCCTCTTAGCTACTAGAAGACATTAGACAGCACTGGAGGATGCAGATAGATTGATTTCACACACATGCACGAAATAGGGATAACTGAAAATCTCATCAAAGTCTGTGGAGAACCTCTGGAAGTGCATTAAAGAAAATCTGTCCTTTCCAAATGTGCTGCAAGCTTCTCTTTCCGTTTCCCGCCCAGATCTGTTGGTGTGAGTCTCTGTGTGCCAGCCTGGTGAGTACCGATCCACCCGCAGCTCATACAGAGATGCTCGATGCCGCGAGGTTCCCTGCAGAGATGCCTGGCTGGGGCCTTAAGACATCCAGAGCTATCAGCCCTTCCTGACTGACCTGCCCATCTTCCCAGGGTGCTAGGGGCTGCTGGCTGATCAGCTCTGGGAGTGTATTTGGTTTTCTGGTCGTCCTTCAGGGACAACTTAATAGTCTAAGGATTGCGGAAATCTCAACTTAGAAAGCAGGGGCCTAGCATGATCAAGATTTCTTTTAATTTGAAGCAGGCATCCCTAAATCACATAACTCCATGGATGTCAAATCTGGCCTAGAGGACATACATCTACCTCCCTTTCTATATAATATACAGTAGCAGTTAACTGTAATGAGTGGTAATATAACTCAAGTGCCAAAGGGATTAGGCATAGAGGGTTCTGCATAAAACACGATACTCAGGGTTTATCTTTTTTTTTTTCTTTTAATTTTAATGTGGAGGGCTGGGGCGTTTACATTTAATCCCATTGTTGTATATAAATTGCATTATTTTCAGTCTATAAAATTTATATTCCTCTTCAATTAGATTACAGCTGGACAAAAAAGAAGGGATTCTGCTCTGTGAATGCCATTTTAGTTGCTACACAGCACAGGCAATTGTCACCTCCTTCCTTCCCTCTCTCCCCTGCCCCCCGCACCTTTCCTTAACTCGGCTGTGCTGTAGCACTTGATCAATTGCAACAGCACTAAAAAAAAGTTAGTCATACATGATCAGCAAAATGGCCCAAATGATGTCATCCATCAAGATGGACATCGCAATTTGCCAACTATTTTCTCATAAATCAAGTCATAGTCCCACAAGGAAGAAGAGCAGCTCATGAAGAGCCAACATGGCAGCAGTTATCGGCACACTGAGAGAAATGCTCCCTCAAGTATACAGTAATTATTTTTACTCGATGGGAAATAAAGAGGGGAGAGATGGTAGTATAGAACTGGAGAGTGTCTGCCTCACTTCATTACTATTCCCTAGGCAAGGGGCGCAACATATGCTTTTCATTGTGAAGCCAATAATTTTGAATCTTGGGACAGGTGAAAACTTAAATGACATTTGCAAACCTTGATTTATTTCCCTGCTTAACTCTGAAACATGCTTTAGATTTAGCTCTATAAGTTTCCATAGATTAGTGGCCAGTGTCACTGTATTTGCAGTGACCTTTACCAAGTCTTTCCCTTTTTGTATCAGTTAATTAAATATTTTTTGTAATAATAATGCCTTACTGAAACCATCTCTGATTTCTTTTTGTGTACACGTATGAAACAACAGGGGGATAGCATGAACATTTTAATTTTTTATTGAGATTCTCTCTTGCATGTTTTTTTCCTCTCTTTTGCTCTCTCTCTCTGGTTTTCCCCTCCCATGTGCGATTTTACTTGCTGGAAATCTCATTAAAAGTTATTTATGAGCTGCTAGTGATCCCGTAAGGATTACACCTAATTCAGTCTGTAAAGCTTTTGAGTTACATTGCTTCCCAGGAATAGTCCCTACAGCAAGAAGGACCACCTTTCCCATTGTTTGACTTTCGTTATCATTAGTATAAATACTTCATGAGAGGTTCCTTACAAATGCAGAATGGATCACTGACAAGACTTAGGCATGAAGTGCTGTTTGCTGTGTTCAGATTTTGGTCCTAATTTTTTGGTTCATCCCATTTTACAGGTGGGGAAACTAATGATTCATAAAGGTGACATCATTTGTGCAAGACTCACAGTAAGGGTCGAGAAAAGACTGTGTTTCCTTGAAAACAGCCAGAGGTTAATAATATTAGGGCCTAGACTTGTATTTACTAATCAAATTAAATCTGCTAGTGAAACATCAGAGGGGTTACAGATCCAAGACAAACATTCTTCATCTCTCTAGAAGTGAAGACTTTTCTCCTTTCTTAGCCTCTGGTTTTATTGGCAGGCTGTGTTTTCTGAATTTTTTCAGAGTGACGGTGAAAATGTGACTAATATGTTCAGAATATCACATACAGCATCAGATATCCTGTTTTTTTGTTTTTTTTTGTTTTTTTTTTTTTTATTATTTTTTTTTTTTCCTGAAGACTTAGGACTTGGTGCTTCTCTTAGTTCACTTTACTGCTTGGGCTAGTGATCATTACAATAATAATAAGAAAATGAATATTGGCTTCTTATTTCCCTCCAGTAGATGGATAAATTTAGGAAAAAGAAGAAGTTAAATGACCTGCCCAGAGTCAAAATGATCAGAATTAGGAAAATCAGTGAGAATTAATATTGTTTCCCATTAGACCACACAACCACCTCCTTGTGCTGAGATGTTGGAAAGGGAACATGCAGCAATCAGAGCAGAAGAGCTTTCCCAGGGATTATGATCTGACCACAGACACATCAGAGTGTTTGGGCATCTGATTCACTTCACTGTGAATAAGCATCTGCTAGACTTCAGCATTTACAGCTCTCAAGCCAGATTGGGCCAGTTTATAGTTCTTAAGACTGTAAGCACAGTAAGAGATGGTCTCTGCTCCAGTGAAAGAGTAAGCAGGAGCAAAAGGGGAGTGTTATCCTCTTTCTTTACAGATGTCAAGTGAAGAGGCTATAAATACCCTAAGGTGAGTGAGGTTGTCTGCCATGGAGCTGAGAACTGAACCTCGGTCTCAAATCCAAGTCCTGACCTGTAGCCACATAAGCCTGTCCTTCCTTCTACCTCTGCTAATTGGTTTACCCTGACCACCTGGTGAACATCAAAAACTTCCCCAGGTCAGCTGTTCAATAAAGGGAGAAATTTCAAGGCGGGGGAAATAGCTCACCTGGGATGTAGCAGGTTTTGTTTCATCACCTGTCAGGCAGAACTGCTCCTTTTGTTTGAAGGAGGAGTGAAGAAAGAAAGTAAGTGAGAAGAAATCCATGTTATTTCCTAACTAGTCAGGGCAAAGTAGGAGGCGGACAAAGACTGAGAAGACTTGGTCCACCCACCTTGCTTTTGAGGGTGGCCCTCCACTGATCTCTACTGTGCAGTCCTGGGACTCCTCTCTTGCTTGTCCTGACCCAGGTTGATGTCCAGGAAGTTACTGCGAAGTGCAGAGAACAGTATGAAACATCTTAAACAAACAACCAAAAAAACCCCAACCAACAAAAACCACAGAAAACTCGTGTTTTCCTAAAGGCAGTAAGGGAGACAAGGAGGGGAGAAGACAGAAAGTAGACTCTTAACCGGGGATGTGCAACCCAGTTGATAGAAACCATGAAACAACGTTGTACCAAGTCTCTCTAGGGAATTGCTAGTAAAAGAATAAACATTTTAAAACATGTCCTGTGCTTAATTAATTGTATAACTCAAGAACAAAGACTACATTTCTTCAAAGTTCTCAGTTTTCCTTCTCATGTAGTACAAAATCAGCACTCGGATTCATAGTTCACTCATACTGGAGTACCACTTGGCACCATTCCACTTGTAATTGGATTTCCAACTTTTCAAAATAATTTGTCTTAAAAAAATGTTTATTTTCCTCCAGGCTAGAAGGAGCTAATAAAAAGAGAGCGTTTCCCTCATTCTCTCCAAATTGCTTCAAAATCACATATATTTGATTAAGCAAACAAGCCAAATGATTAACTGTATCTTAGCAAAAGCCACTGAACACTGCCTGTGACTGACTTTATGATCTAGGTCTGAGGGCAGCAAAATTTTGTTTGTTCTCACCAGAGGAGAGGCTGCGTTGTCTAATGGTTGAGGCAGGACACTAGGAACCCATACTCCCAGGTCCTCCACAGCTCTTGTCTTTGATTTGCCATGGAAAGTTCATTTTGGCATTGACTTTGCAAACCCTTAAGCAAGCTAACGAGAAGAGACTGCTAGGTGAGGCCAAGTGACACTTGGCTGTGTTGCCCTGCAGAGGAGAGGCAGGTATTGGCTAACCAGCGTTGGTCACCACTGGAGCAGGCTGAGGAAGGAGGCATGGGAGATGCAAGGGGGAGCCTTGGTGTCTCCCCACCAGGAATTACATAACAGGACACAAGAGATTGATGCTAACACCTATGGTGGTCCCTGCTGTCATTGTAGCTAAGGTCTTACATTTTTGATTACAGGGAAATCTACATGGGAAAACTGCCTTGTTCCATAAACTCAGCAGGCTGTGTAACTACGACTCTGCTCTACCTCTCTGGGTAACAAATAGTGACTGGCAGAAAATAACAGTCTTTATTTCAGGAAAGTGACTGATTTTTACGTATTCCTTCATTGTGTTCTTGAACAGGCACTGGAGACTGTAACTGAAACACATGAAAGCCACCTCACTCCATCTCTCTGAGCATCACGTTTCACCTGCCGTGCTGGATACACAGTGAACAGCTTCACCTGCCTCGGGACCAGCCACCAGCAAACTGACATAGCCACCAGCAGTGCTAGGAAGTCATAATGCTCAGACAAGGGAAATGGCTTGTAAAGCTAAAGAGGAACTGTCACCTGTGCAAGCTGCCTACCAAGGGCAGCATCAAGCAGAGACAAAAAGTCACCATCGCTACAGAAACAGCACTATTAAAACAGGGATGACATTTTATTTAAGGTAATGCATTTTTTCTTGTGGTTTCGAGGACCTGTCAAACGTTAAACGTATTTGGGTTATCTAGTATGACACAAACATTTCACCTGAAAGGGAACATGATTATCAGTCGTAGTAACAACACACTTTTGAAGCCATAGAGGAGACATGGTTGCATCCATACCAGACTAGACCTCCTTCTTCTTGGTTCTGGGCATACCTACAGGAGAGTGAGAGAGTGAATGGTTCTGCTGCAAAACATCATCTTAGAGCGTTCCACCTACCCCAGAAGGCACTGCTCCAGCTGGGTCTGTGGGCTCCCAGAACTCAGGCAGAAACCCAAAGTCCTCAAATTATGGCCAGATACAATTACCAGCTGGAAAAAAGAGAATGTGCCAAGAATATATAGAGGTGTGGAAGCTACTAAAAAAGGGGAAAAAGGATCAAAAGGGAAAAAAAAGTTCTCCTTCTGAAAAAAAAAAACCAGGTAAGAGGTTTTCATTTGAATAATGCCAGTTAGTTCTGCGTGCTACAAACGTCTCTCCCAGCTTCCTTAGAGTCCTGTGCTTGGCCTGGAGCAGATTTCCTGGTTCTGGTCCAGTCAAGTTCCAAACAAGTCAGGCTGAAATCTGCTTAAAATTTCACTTTTCTCATTTCCTATGACTCCACAAGAGTCTGCTCTCCACAAGATATCTTCAGTAATTCCAGTCTCTCCTGCCTACCCCACGCATGCTCTGCTCAAATTAATGCGAACATTGGGGGAGGTAGTGAGAGAAGAAAATTTCCTTCAGTATCTGTAATCCATCTCCTTTTTAGCCAAGTGAAACACAAATGATAATCCTCTACATTTCATTTACAAAATGGGTTTCCACAGCTATGGAAAGCTGAAGTTGCTGTTGTTGCCTTTCATCTGATTTCTGCTAAGTCTTCAGTCTCTCCCTGCCAACTTGACACCCTAAAATGAATGTGTAATTTGATTGCAGTCAGGCTAGTCATGGATAAGAATTTCCTCCTGGTGCTACGATTTCTTTGCATTTGTGTTCCTAACGTCTGTTTGCCAATTTTTTATTCAGTGCCATGTTCTGTGGCAACTACTTGTAGTTTTCTGCCTATTATCACTCCTAAAATTCTTTTATCTCTCTTGGCTTCTTCTTTCCATTAAATATTACTAGCACTGGAATATTTTTCTTTCAGATCTTGCATTTCTTCTACTTGAATCTAATCGTGTTGTGGTTTTAATATTTGGCTTGACAAGAACAAAATTTCCTCAGTTCACAGGATGAAATTGGTTTTGTTTTATTGATAACTCAGTTCTTTTCTACTATCTAATAATTGCTATGCTTTCTTGTTTGGTACAACTGCTCAGCCACTTTGCATCGGCAATAATTAACAGTGAGAAAGTACTGGTAAATAAAGTGGAGAAATAGTGACAAAAAAGTCCCTTTGCCAAACAATTCTCCAAAAGCCATTATTTTTTAAGTTTGTGCTTAAATTTACTTTAATTAAGATGTTCTAAGGACAAAACTCAACTATGCAATGGTTTAGCTTCTTTAGTTTTTAACAATATGCTGTTATTTTTTAATATAGATGGTTCTGGAGTTAAACAGTCCTTTTGGTCAAAAACTTCAAGTTTTCAGGGGGCAGAAGAAAGAACTTTGGGTTATAAACACAGTTTTCTGTACACGAGTGTACACCTATACACATACACATGTATATTTATTCTGGGAATAGTTTTCTGAGCATCCATTACAGTGCGGCAGGGCCAATTCTGCTCCAGTTCTGCCTGGGCGGAGAGGGTCTGCACACAGTATATTTTTCCAGCGGCTGTGCCAGTTAACATGCAGAATTACTCTGCCTTTCTCCTACCTCTGTTTGTTTTTTAGCAAGCTGAACAACAATTATATTCAGCTGCTGTTTTGCATGTAAAATAATCTTTGCATGGATGACTGCAGGTCAGACTTTTCCTTCTGCCATAATTTTAATGTTACAAGGTAAGCGTGCATTTCATCACCCCCTTGTGTTCTGCTCTCTGAACTATTTTCCGTTCACCCAGGGTAATGGAGACAAGCCTTGCTGTCATTGTGAGCCGTGTTTAGGGTGTCACTAATGCATTCCTCTCTTTGCAAAGAGCCTTTATTGGGGGGGGGGGCTCCACATAGATCCTGCTGGACCTGCTATGGCTGTCAGCTGGTGAAGATGCACACTCGTGTTCATGCAGCAGATGTTCACGTGCTGGGGTGCAGCAGCTGTAGGCATCACCCCATGCCCCATGCTGGAGGATGTGCGCTTTGTACAGTCTCACAAGCAATGGCAAGGCAGTCGCAGATTTAGGTATTTTGGGTCGGGGGGATAACACAGTAATATGCACGTGTGTGCATGTCCACGTCTATGAAGTGACAGTGTGCAAACAAAAAGTGGGTGATGTGGCAACGGCAAATGGGCATTTTCAGGTGGGAAACCGTTCCTCAGAGGCTTCTGTGCCCACACCAGCTCCAGTGCTGGCGGAGGGAAACTTGGAGATGGCCATTGCCGCATCTGCTTGTTGTGTAGGGTCACTGAGCTGGAGTCCAGGCCAAGGTTACCACATCCCTCATGCCTGCTTCACAGGCAGAGGAGGAAACTCATGTGCAAGAGGAACAGCAAAGTTCTGCGAAAAATGTCTAGGACAGTGGAAACCTCTTATTCCTCTATTTGCATGACTAATCAGCTGTGCTTTCCACTTGCTCCCCACGCAGCTAAGCTTATACTATTTATTTTCCACATCACTGCATTTAAATTCAAGTGCAGGAGAGGGGAATACGGGCACTTTCGTTTGTTCAGCATATTTATAAAAGGTGCAGGAATGAACATGTGGCATCCGACGAACACCTGGTAGTCAAACAGGGAGAGCCAGCTGTTGCCTTTGCAATCGGAATTACAAATTCTCACCATCCATCCTCTTCCTACTATGCCCGCACTGCTCATGAAAGCAGAGAAGTTAGCTCTGGGTGCATACACTTGAGAAGAATCAGCCAAAGACAACACTGGTGCTATCTGCTAAAAAAAGAAATTCTCCTTGCCTTTTCCTATAAGAAGTGGTAGTTTTTAGACCAGCTGTGCCTGCAACTCCCGGTTGCTACAGAATTCTGTCTGCGCCAGACGAGTCTTTTCTGCAGGGCATGCGACTTTCAACAACTTTGTGCTTCCAAGTTGAACCTACTTCGTTCCTGACTTCCCTCCAGCTGATCCGTGTGGTATCCTTCTTACTCGAGTTCATAGGTCTCTCTTCTTCTCCTCTGGCTTGTTTAGCTGCTGAGTTATTGAAGACCATGGGTAATAAAAGATGCCTGTGTTACCTTCCCCTCGCACAATCGGTACTTGAAGGCATTGGCCAGGAATCCTATATGTTAAAAAAAAAGAGGGAAGCAGAGGACCAAAGGCATCTTGAACATACATATTGTACCTAAATGAAAATAAAGAGTCAGAGCCACCACTTGAGAATGTGTGAGTCGATAAAGTTTTATAAAAGAAGCCCATAAAGCTGCCGTGGAAGTTTAACCATTGCAGAGAGCTGGGTGAGCACAACTCACTGGTGCTGGCGGAGGATCTTGAGTAGTGTTCCTTTTATCTTCCACGCCGAGATCCTTTATTTAAAACATATGTAGGAGGCTAAAGTTTGTGCTGAGTGACTGTAGTGCAAATAAAAATAAAAAAAAAATACATGCTCACACACACGTATGAACCCCAAATATATGTGAAGAAATGAAGACAAACTTACAGACGGGGTTGCACTCTCAGTAGAGCACATTTCAAGAAGCAGAGGACAGAGGGGACTGGCTTCTCCGGTGGCAGCTGATGGACACGAGCACTTGAGCAGCTCACAGCCACTCTGTTGTCCCCATCAAGAGATTTGCAGGGCACTCTCAGCCAGCGAACGAGCTGACCGGTCAGGGGTCATGACCTGGTGATTTACCAAAGTATGATCAACACACGCAAATTATCGGCATAAGAGAGCCCTGACAGCTTCTATATGATGAGCAAAGAGAGCAATTGTCTGTGATGCGTGAGGCCGAGGGACAGCACGGCTCCGTGCTGCAGGAGCGGCAGTGGTGATAGTGTCCCCCCTGAGCCAGACCACCTTCCTCTCCCTGTGGCTGGGGACAAACCAGACCCAGGGTAACGTGGGGCCAGAGCATCTTCTCAGGGCAGGTGCAAACAACAGGGTTAGAAAGTAGTTCAAGGGATGGATTTTTTTTTCCTCTCTGCTCCTGCACACAGGGCTTGTGAGAAGAGATGTTGAGGAATGGGGGCTTTAAATGAGGTGGGATGCACTGGGGAATTCAGAGCTAGAAAAATCCTGGAGCTGGTGGTATCTGTGTGGTTTAATCAAATGGATGAACCAGCTTCTTTGAGACATCTTTGGGGGCCATTGTCAATTTTTTTTTTTTCAAATTTTTCCCAGCTTCATTCACATAGGAAAAAAATTGCCTGGGGTGAGATGGGAGAATTATAACTGCTGGGAATTTTGCCTTGATCCATCAATTCCCCTTAATGGTCCACTCTATTCAGATGGGGACAGGGGTAGCTGAAGGGATGCGTCCCTTCAGCAGGGTCTGCAGAGGGGTTAGAGCAGGCGTGGCGAGTGTATACGTGTGCACTTGTGTGTGTGCACACGCGTGTGTGCTTGTGCAGGGGAGGAAGGGAGCCTACAGCATGGCAGCCCCTCGGCAGGATGACTCTCCTTTGGGAGTGCTGTCCCGGCTGTGTTACTGCACACAGCAATGCAGCAGCCCAGGCTGCAACAAATGCACAGACCAGAAAGGTCATGACCACTTCCCCGGCTGTTTTATTCACAGTGGGCGTATTTCCAGCCTGTTGCCATGTTTATTTGAGTCCATTTGTTCTGCTTTGGGGAAGGAGAGGCTCAAAATAAGTCTAATGCTAACCAGTTTTAATTTCTTATTAAAAAACTGCAGAACATTTATTTCAGAGCCACTGAATTGACCACAATGTATGAGCTAGCAGAGATGAAAAGTCAAGATTTTTTCATCTGTCTTTACCATAATAACCTTTTAAATATATTTTCTATATATATATAGAAAGGCAGAGGAAGGCGATGCTTTAAAATATATATGTCTAACCTTGGGTTTAAACCAAACAAAATAGTATTTAAAGAAACATTGAATAAATTATTTATTACCCTGGTCAATGGTTGCAGAAATACAGTTTATATAAACACATTACAATCCCAACCATTCTAAGTACTGGGTTTAGGAAAAAACCAAACCCCTTAATGCAATTTTAATAAACCTAAAAAAAATAAAATAAAATAAAAAATCATGCTCTTGTTTCAAGCTGAATAGTTTGCTGTTTCTGAATAATAATCATTCAAGACCTAAATCTAACCACAAGAGTGTAGTGCACAGATGAAATATACTTGCTGGAAAACCCTTAAGAAATAGACATTTGATTCAGGATCTGAATCAGTAAAACAAGATGTGATGGTTTAGTGGGACTGGTGCTAAATAACAGAAAAAGAGGACTACCGATCTGGAGAGAAGAGGTATGATTTTTAGGAGGATTAATTAATAAATTAATAGCTGTGTGCACGGATGGAGTGCAAACAAGTCAACAGCAGATCATTATTCCCTTAAATAAATTTGATGAGCAGACCCTTCCACACGGACGTTGAGCTATTTGTGCTGTAGTAATGAGTGTGTGAGTGGATGGAAAAACAGATGGATGGATGGATGGATGGAGAGACAGATATGTATGGGGGGCGCGCCGGCAGGCACACATGCATAGAGGCACACACCCATTTATATAAAGCGGATTCTTCAAGTATATCTTTTATTGCTCTCCAAGGATTAGACTGTAATACTCTAGCATTTAATCGTATTTTTGCCTCACATAAAATCTTATTGTGTTTTACTGGGTGAGTCATGGTATATGAAATTGTACTAGATTTAGCTATGCTACATCAGGAATAGTTAAAGATCACTCCTCTTCCACACAACATTTTTATTGCTAGAGGTAGTCATGGCTTGTTCTAAAAAAAATTAATCTTTTTGTAAAAAAGTGCTGATTTCTTGCCATCAAGGCTTTCTATGGAAAATGTTTATGTTTTTGCATTTTTAATTACATAGTTTTTTTTAATTGTGGGAACATAAGTTTAAAAACAACAAAAAAAAAATCCAGTTTTTCAGTTCAAAACAAGATTGTTTGAAATGTACGTTAATTAGCATACAAAAATAGCAATCTGAGTACTAAAATGAAATGTCTTGGAATGATCAAAACATAAACAGGTTTCCACAGCCCTGAAGTGATACAATTTTTTTTTTTTTTTTTTTTTTTTTTGCTTTACAGAAGTTTTCAGGCTTTTCATTATTTGTCAAAATGAGCAAAAAATTTTTTTTAAATACACAAGAGATTAGAACAATATTTCGCCCAGTTTGAGAGTACTGCTCAGAATATGTAAGAGCATCACAGTCTGTCCAGAATAAATGAATAAATACATTAAAAATAATAGATCAAAGGAATCTGGTTGTGAGCAAGAAAGCACTTCCCATTTAAGGGTCAGCAGTTTTGACACAGATATACAAATACTCATGTGTGTATTAAAATAAAACCGTGGAGATATATAAATTTATACACATATGCACATCCACCCCCGCTAATCATTTTATTTGATTTTGTGTTTGGCTTTATCTTTTCCATGCCAACATGCTGCACAAATTTCATGTCGAAACTTCATAGATAAAACAATCACAAAAACCTGGATTAATGATTAACTCTGAATCAAGAGTTATAAGCACTCATCAAGGTAATAGATGATACAACTTAGCCATTTCCTTTCTCTTTTCAGTTTTTCAAAAGGGGCAAGGGAGCATGAAGAATAAAGCCAGGCATCCTTATTTGGTTGAAATAATAGCCAGTATACCAGAACTTCAGACAAATCCTTCTTGCTTTCTTTCAGTGGCCTTAACCATTTTGATCTCATTTCATCATTGAATAGACCCCTTAACAGAGAGTGACCCCATATTTTAGGACTGAAAACATACACCTTGTTAGTGTGAGTTTATTTTTTTGTTGTTTGAAAAGTGGGCAAATGTAGTCAAAGCTCTCACAAAACATCACAAGAGGCTCTTTCTTCTTTCATGGCACATTGAACATGTAAAGTAATCATTGTTTACAATACAGAGGCAGATAGCAAAGACGTGTTTGTTGTCTCATGCTGTATCTAATTATGCACTAGATTTTGATTTCGGTTGCTTTGCCTTTCCATGTTATTTTAATTTTGAATGATGATCACTGAAGGAAAAAAAAAAAAGTGAAAAGAAGAGAAGGGGATGTGTCAGTGAGGCAGCATCCCCCTGCACAGAGCAGGCGCAGGCTGGACCTGAGCACTGCGCTGGGCGCTAGGCACCTCGTTACTGCCGGCAAATTGGAAGAGTCAGGGACAGCTGAGAGCGTGAAGAAGGGGCTGCTAGGGCTGGCCTGGGGAGAAAGATTAAAAGGCTGAAATATGGATGGAGTGGACAAGTGAGGAGGCAGCCCCCTCCCCATGCAGGCCAAGGAGGAGAGTCTTTTGCTGCAGGCCCAAAGGACTACACGATGGAGGATCCTGAGCAGAAGGGAGGCACAAGTGTGATCTCAGGAGCTTCTGGTTTTATCTGTGAGACAACAGTGAGCCTGGAATGGCCTCCCCAGAGAAGCTGCAGAAGGTTCTTCACTCAGGGTGTTGAAACAGGGCTGGGCTGAGCACTATGCAGTTCCCACTGGGAGCAATCCTGGCAATGCCCAGGGCACATGGGCATGCCACTTCCACTCCTGCCTTTTGTTTTTCTCTCCCTCCTTGTCGGCTTGTTGTTTATTTCCTAAAAATGTTCACATAATTTGAAGCTTCCTAGTGCTATAATCCTAACGCCTTTCATCTGCTCTGAAGAGCCTTCACCCCCTGCCAGGGAGCTCTCAGCCTCGAGCCCTATCACTTCTGCTCTCAGTGCCAGGACAAGGATCACAGCAGCTTGAGATAGTTGTGGGGAAATTCAGCGTGGGGTGATGAGAACAGTGCTAACTCACTCTCTGCCTTCCTGTCTTGTCCAGGAAAGATATAGCTCAAGCAGTGATGAAGTTTAAAGGTGGGTCCCCATGCCCAGCTCCCACACTGACTTTTGTTTGACCCATAGACAAGAGCATGCCATGGGTTTTCCTGGAACCAGAGCACGCACAGTCCTGCCAAGGATGCTGTTAAATATGGCCAGCAGTGACCGTGATGTGTTTAAATGCTGCAGTGATGTAGGTAACCTTAGGATGCAGACTGAGACTGGAACTGGGTTCTGCTGAGCATGAGAAGAGTAAAAATGGACCCTTTTGTGTAGAAAAAAAAATATGCCTGAAATGAATTGGAATGTTACGGACTTTTTTTCTCTAAAAAACTTCCAACTCTCTTCAACCATCTCTAGTGAGCATATTAAATGAAGAGGATTAGCATAAGAAATCCTGCTCAATGCAAAACTTGTAAATATTGAACAAAAACTGATAATTAGCCAGGAATGAGAAGGCAAAATATAACTACAGAGAAAAAAAAGAAAACAGTTAAAAATTAATTGAAATTACCCCCAAAATAAGGACATTCACTGATGTAAAACCCAAATATTTTGAGGCAGTGGAAAGGAGAGATCAGACATCTGGGCACAGATGTCAATAAACAGAAAAATAAATGAGAGTTTTGTGTGAGTGAGCCAAGGACCTTGATTCAAAAGATGTCAGAGGAAAGACTCGTATAGATGTCAGCAGACAGTGGATCAGGCCTCAAGCCCTAAGTGGACAACACAGAATATTACAAATCACTCTTTGGATCAAGTTGTATACATGTCATCTAATTACAGATAAAACTACAGAGCATTTAATATCTCATTAATTTAAATACCTGGGGCCATATTATGACATCAATTTTAAAGTATATGTCCCCATTGATATCAAAGAAGAGTTCACACAATACGGTCCACGTAGCTGAACCTGAAGGGATGACAAAGACAAAGAGAGGGAGAGAAGATGTGACAAAATATTGCCCTTTCTTCCACTCTCTTTTTTTAAGCTCCTTCCTTTCTCTATTATCAGTTTGGTTGTCTGCATATTTTGTTAGCTGGTCTCTGAGTGTGATTTCTGTGCTACCAGGGATGATGCTGAACCATGCTCGCAAGACGAGGATCCTCAAGTTCAATTTTATGCCCCCTTACCAAAAGGAGGTCTTCAGTTGCAGGAGGGTTATCATGTTTCTCTTTCAAGCTGTCAGAGGCTGTTAGAAAGATTACGGATTTTAACATTTGTTCTGTTTTGTTTGGTTTTGTATCTAAACCTGACTAGAAAAATGAGAGAAAATGAAGATACTGACATTAGATATGTCAGAGAATATTTTACAATTTTCTTGACAAAAAGAGGGTACTTTATGAAAACAATTTTTTAAAATTAAATATTTAAAAAATATCTTTCCCTGTTTTTTTTTTTCCCAGAACAATCTGAAATGAAATGCAACAAAAATAATCTTTTTTTTTTTTTGTATATTTTTAGAGCCAGAACATTTCAAACAACTGGGATTTTGATTTTTGCCACTTTTCTTCTCCTTTTCTTGCTGGCTACCAAGCAGCATGGACTTATACTATCACAGTAATGGTTAGTTTCCCCCCCCATCTCCCCTTTGTATTTGTTTCAGCTGTGCACCCAGAAAACAAATCTCTTTAAAAAAGTTGTAAAGTGTCAAGATGAGGAAAATGAAATATGAAAAAGTGTGGCTTTTTGTAAGGTTAAATTTCTTTTTCCTAATCAAGCTTTAAAAAATGAGAAGAAACTTCAACAGATTTTGGAGGGATTAAGTTATTTTTGCACTTTTTGTCCAACTTCTGCTAGTAACATTGTGATAACGACAGGACATGTGCTCAGATCCTGTAAACCTGAAGCCTTGGATTTCAGTGGAGCTTTTCACTCTTCTGCCAATGGAAGACCTGTTCGTATGCTATTTACTGTAATAGTGACACTGCCTACTGCACCTGAGACACTCTTTCAAAATTGTTTGAGATGGTTGCCCTTTCCTTTGCCCTTCAAAAATGCTCATGAATACACACTAGATTGTGACCATGAGTTCCCCTGCTGAGTTCAGTGACTGTTCACAAACATAAAATTAAAACTATGTTGAAGTATCTTGCTAATCAAACCTTAAAATCAACACGAACACATATATTTGATTTAAGTTCCACTTTAGCTGGAATCAGACACCAAAATGTGTTGTGTAAGGCTGAGACTGTTATAAAAGATGGAATTTGGTCTTTGTCAAGACATATAAAAAACTTTTTTGTTATTTAGTTCTGTGCTTCAGAAGGACAAATTCAAGAAAGTTCAGTTAGGTGTACCATGTCCTATTCTTGAGGAATCTCTACCTAAGAGCTTGAGGAGGTTATGATACTGTGTGCTCAAACACACTTTCTCTCCAAACTGGAATTTATTCCAGGGCCTTCATTAAAGTTTGAAGATTCAGTTCTTATCACATAATAATACAGGTGTCACTAACAAAGTGGTCAATGGAGAAGATGGTGGCAGGAAGGCCACACTGCAAGAAGATAACATTTCTTTTGACTCTCTAGACTTCTGCTTTGCAAGTAAAATTTCCACGGTAACTCAATACCACTTTTTTTTTTCCTTTTTTGATATTAAGAATGTTTCACTATTATTATGATAAAACTCAGTGCCTTTACCAGGCAGTTAGCAGGAATAAGCCTCCTCTGGCTATTTTAGGACAGCTTCGTGTTCTCAAGCTGCTGTGCTTCATCAATTTTGGACTTCTGCTTTCTGCAGAGACCAAAATGATGGACCTGAAGCAAAGCCACGGCAAGGGTGAACCAGAACTGCTGGTCTGCAGCGAGGTATAAAGTGACTTTATCACCCCAGACTGAAGTGTTTCTGAACTTCTCAAATGTTTCTGAAGCTGGTTTTGAAACTTAAATCATGAGAATATTTTTCACTTTTGTAACACTATCACTAATTCTGAACTAAAGAACAAAATGCATTGGTGTAAAGATTCAAAAGTAATTAATGATTTGCTGCTTTCAGCTTAGGGCATCAAGATATTCAGCACACGTTAGGAGTTTCAGTAAGTGCTCAGCACCTGCAGAAAACATACACTTTTAGAAGTCACTATGCTTACTTCCAAATTTGTCAGGAAAAATAAATGAATTCCATTATATTAGGAAAAAAAAATATCCAAGGGCAGAAGCCTCCTTCAGGAAGCCAGTCTGTCCTCCAGGACAAGAACACTTACCTTCGAAGTGAAATTCTTGTTTAATAATGCCATCCTATTTTTGGTTCAGATTTTCATTTTGATCCTAAAATAATCCCCCCCTCCATTTTTCCTTTTCATAAGTCTCCAAGGTTGTGAGAACTGACTCCCAAATATTTTGCAATGTGAAATACAGAGTTTATAAATAGCAGCTGTGCACATGCGTGCAAGAAAGTATCAGAAAGTTACGTAATCAGACCAAATCTTTGGAAGCTGATGGATTCTTTCCATTGACTTCATCAGCTTTGGATCAGGACCTAATGTAGGAGGTTTTTGCTTTTATGGGACATTTAGGGCTTATTTTGGAACATGTTAGTAAGAGGTAGGATGGAATTAATTTGAATGGAAAGAAAGCCAATGTACCACCAGAAACAACTCCACAGAGAAAATAAATTGTTTAAAGAATTGGGCAGAAGGGTGAGGCCAGGTTTTCTGTTTAGCAGGGACAGAGACCATGAGAGAGGAAGAGGTTGATGAAGTAAATACTTGGACAACAGGGAAAAAATCTTAAGTGATGATACAGATAATGCAAGATCCACAGAGAAGAAAAAAAGTGTAGAGAGAACATTAAGTGAAAAACTCAGGAAATGGAACAAAGGAAGAAAGGCAGACCTTCAAAGGTCACCTAGGAAAGTTTCTAAGTTGTCTGTACACAAATGTGAGAAGCATAACAAAGGAACCAGGGGAAACAGAAAGACCAAGAGGTAACTCAGACGGGATTTGATTGATCACTCTGTCCGTGAACTTTTCTAAGCATTTATAGTATGGCACTTAAGCACACGAGTAGCTGCAGACATAAAATAGTATCAGGTGTTCTAAAGTTATACACGGGTTTACACCATCTGCTGGGTGTCCCTTCACTGTGGTCTGCAGCAATAGCAGTGGTGGAAAAGGGTGTTAGAGTATCTGAAACTGGGAAGACCCACAAGACTTTATCGTTAAGGGTCTCTGAGCAGATGTGCTGAGGAGCAATCTCTGCTGTGGTGAGCTCCTTCTGGGATCTCCAGCGCTCCAGATAGTCCAGCATTTTCTACGGAGACAGTCTGCTTCTTATCCCCTCTCCCCTACAGTAATTGGCTTTGAAGTAGACATGGTACCAGGCTTTCCTCACTGTTTCAAGAGGAGAAACCAAAGTCCAGACATTAGGAACTTTCTTTCAAAGTCCTCACCCCTCCTTCCTCCCTAGATGTCATTAATTACAAAAATGAGTTAATTAGGCACAGCTGGGCTGGGTGGTGGTGGTGGCTGCGGTTCCTGTATATAAAGAGAGGCAGTTGTGACTTGGGTCTATGGTAGTGGGAAGCCTGTAGTCTGTGGGGAAGAGTCATCTATCAGCTCCACCTGAATTAGACAGCACCCAGTGATGAGCCTTGAAAGACAGATACTGAAGTTCTATATTTCAGTGCGCCCTTTGCCAGAGGCAGTTATGTAGCTTTCCTGACCAGAAACAGGGTTCCTATTAAAGGAAAAGTCTGTGGCCTACTCTTCTTCCACAGAAAACCTGCGAGCCCAGGTATTGCTCTGAATCTTTGTTTTTTCTTGGGCTGTAGAGTGATAGGCTCTTTTGTCAGCATAAGTGCTGTATTAGTTTTAACTTGTCGGAAAACAGGGAAGTGGATTCAATTTTGCCTTGGGATGGACTTTATATCACAAAAGGGGGCCTTTGGGTTGGTGAGGAGCTGAGAATTTTCTGTCCTCAGACTGTGCTGTTTGGTGATGCACCTCTAAAAGCTGCTGACCTTCCTCCTTTGCGTCAGTAGGGGGATCCCAGCTGTCCTCAAAGCTTTCCATGCAAGTTCTCCTTTAACCGTTTTCCTACCCAGGTCTGGGGCATTTACTGAACAAATCTTACAAGAACCACCATGGTGCTAGAGCCAGTTCAGCTTAGAATCACTTCAACCCCTCTGTGTGTTAATAGCTATATTTCAATATCAATATCCTGTATCTTCCCTTTTCCAAAGGGAAATGTCTGTTATCCCATGGGCACTTCTGAGCAGGGTATCTATGCACCTGGCAGTGTCTGCTCTATCTCCTTCAAGAGAAACTGCATTTTGAGATCATGATAGAACAGTAGTTGAGCACAGCACATCCCCAAAATACCAGTGTTTTCTTTGCTGTACTGCTTTCCACTGTTTCTCTGCTGTCCCTTCCCTTGCCAGAAGGGGTTGGTGTAAAGTTTTAGAAAACCACATGCTAATAATGCATGGAGATTGCACTGCATACTTGATTGCAATCACTTTTCTGGAACTGTGGAGTTCTAGAGGGGAAAAAAATGGGATGAGCAAATAGAATAGGCAGCCTTTTGACCTGGAATAATAATCTGGAAATTTTGTCCACAAAACTTCAGGTATAAACAAGTCTGATTCTCAGCTGTCTCAAGGTGAAGACAGGATTTTGTAAGGGTGATCCCAGCAGAAATAAGGCTTTGGCCAGGAGATGTTATCTTAATACTTGTAATTGAAGGAACCATTCAGGAGCTGTACTTGCCCTTTTTCTCCATCCTGCCTTAACCAGGTTATTTCTATTTGAAGCATAATATGCTATAAACACGGTCATCCCCTCCTCTCAGTCTTTCCTATGTATCTTGGTTGAAGTCTCATAACATTGAGTTGCTTGTTCTCAGCAGCACAGCCAAGTGCAGGAGTCTGGCAAAATACTGCCAATGGGCTTCAGTAAGCAAGTGCATTAATTCAGGAGTGGTGTATTCCCTTTGCTTCAATACTGCATGACTGTCTTTGCTTAAAGGTGGAGGAATTTGTGCTGGAGGCATCCTTTGATTGACACAACCAAAATCTTATTGTTTCACCTGGGAGTTTCAGAAGTACTTGCCATTGACTTCTCCTTTGTTACCTTTCCTGGTAATGGGAGCAGATGTAGGTTAATACATAGGACTTTGAAAACAATTTGGGTGAAGGAGAAACAGTTTGGAAATATTTGTTTTTGCCACTTCCTGCAAAATTGAAGATGCAGTGGTTGAAGTCCTATTTCAGATATTATGTTTTACTTATTGAAAAGCACAGGAAGAATTTACATATGTGGTGAATGCTTCACTTCCTGGAAAGTGATACATCATTAATGCACTGCTAACTTTCATCCTAAAATGGTGCAATTTAAGCAGAGAATAGATAACCATTAATAAAGCAATGGAGATGTGAGGCTCTGCATGGCTCTGAGCTTGTTGCCATGATTTACTGTGCCATGACTTATTGTTTTACCACAATTAATAAGAAGGCAAGGGGGGAATTGCTGCTGTAGCTGCAGGAGCACCAGGGCAGCTTTGCTTTCCAGCATGGCACTGTCAGACCATAGGATGGTATGGAAAGGACGGTTTCTCGTGCCGCTGTTTCTTGAGCATGCTGTCACTAGACATGCTCACCTGACTCTATTGAAGATCTCAGGGCTGCTTGTGGGTGTCATGGAAAACATGTCAAAAGTGCTAACCTTTCTGCTGGAAATTCAGCCTATGCTTTTGCATCTATATTAAAGATCTGTACCCTTGGTACCTAAATTTCAGTATGCCAAAAACAGCCCCAAGTTCCTGAAACACTGGGAGCTCTTAGCACTATTAATTTAAATCCCAAATTCCTTTACTCCATCTAGGAACCAATAAACTTCCAGCTGAAGGAAATATTTTGGGTCTTCCCAAGCTGCTTTAGCTTTTTAAATCTAAGAAAGAGAGGACCCAGTTCGCATCTGATAACTGTGCATACCTTTCTTGGCTGGGTCCAAAATACTTCCAGTAACGTTTTGCTCTTTTGTTTCCTGATGAGATGGTGCACACATGCCTTAACTTAGTGATCATTAGTTTTGGAGCAAAATTTGTTGCTGACCTACAGACTGCTTGCTCTGAGTAAAGTAGTCACCTCAAATTTGAAAAAGCCTCCTCTGCAGATAATGCTTTTGATCCTGACTATCATGAAAAGTAATTGGGGGCAAGCAACTGTATATTTTTGTTTTGGTCTTGAACCCTGCTGAATCTTTTTGTAAATGGACTGTACTTTTAACATATTCCAAGTTCTAGATGCTCTGGGTAAATTTTCTTGCTATATGATGAATTCAGAATATGCAAATATAAATTAGATTTCTTATTCACTCTGAAATAGTGGTTTTTAAATTGGAGGAAGTGAGAGATTGTGCTGACATGGATATGAGTGCATGAGCTCTCTCCACTAACATAATTAAGAGTTCTTAGTAAATGTGCTGCACACAGTAGTTCAGTTTTCAAAAAATATCTTTAAAAGGCCCTGTATCCTTTCTGTACTGTATCTTTTTGAGAGCGGCAACGAATGTATTTCGGGATAGAGGTTTGGCAGTAGTCCACATTGATCTGTGGAATAGCATGCCTTGATTCTTTTTTCTAACAGGTCCTGGAAGCAAGAAAGTAAAATCTTTTAAATGGGTCAAATACAAGAGAAGCAAGACTCACCCAGCAGCCCACCCCAAGAAAGGAGGAAAAAAACCACTGAATAAATGAGATGAGGTGATTCTGACCCCTTGATGTTGGTCTATTAACTATAGACAGACTCCACTAGCAGATAAGGTATTTGAAACAACACCAAAGCTGTTCAAATTTATGATGATTCAGACACATCAATCAACAGTGATCATATTCACCAACGGCAGAAACGCGCACCAGCCATCAGCTGACAGGGACCCTAACACGTCTCATGCCTTGCCTGCAGAAGGTGTATCACAAAGCAGGGAAACTGCTGATATTTTAATGAGTCTGGCTGAACACATGTTAGGCTCAAGTGAGGGATAGGAGCTAGAACAATCCAGTTAATTCAGGTGCTCTTCAGAAACACTGTTTGGGCAAGGGCATCTTTCTAAAAGAGTAATGTATATACACCTTTGCTTTCTCATTCATTTCTTTTAAAAAGAGGTAGACTGGGGGGGGGGGGGGGTGTGTGCAAGGGGAGGAAGTAAGGGATACTGTACATGGTAGGGTAAATTGTGTGGCCTTCTCCATGCCCAGCATTGGAGAGTGCTTCTCTGTGCTTTAACCACAGGAAAATGCCACCAACCTCTTGTTCCCTGTAGGACAGTGTTAACCAGTTGTGAACATTTCAAATCTTCTAAAGCTGTCTGTCCTAAGTTGGAATGAATACTGTTTCTGTCCTTGATGTGTGTTTGGCAGATAACGCTCTGGAGAAAGCTGCTTTGTTGTCTTAATGCTGCAGGTCCTTTGGTCTGCTGATGATTACTGTTAACACTCCCTAAACCCAATAAGTGCATGGAAAAATATTGCTCCTGGAGGGAAACCCAGGTTTCCCCGGTGGGGAAGGTGAGCTGAGCTGGGAGATGAGGCAGTGCATCCATCCCAACCCACCAAAGCAAGTGTGGTAGGGGCAGGGAAGGGCTGTTTTGGCAGTGCCAGTATGTTAAACTACAGCATCTTGCCTTGAACCAACTTGCTGCACTTCCTGTGAGTTTCTGTAGTGCTTTTATCCCAGTGACACTTGAGTGTGCCACAGGCCTCTTGAAGCAACAGGGAAACTTAGATTTTGCCAAATCATTGAGAAGAGCTCAGCAGCAAGTTTTTTCAGTCCTTACCTACAGTGGAAGAAAAGTGAAATTCAGAAAAAATTAAGGATAACAAAAGAATTGCAGGAAGCCCTTGCCTGTGATGGGCAGGCCAGGGGTTTACAGCCATTTCTGACAACCCTCTTCCCTCATGTCAAAGGGTGTAGCACCAGAAACCCCAACAGCTGCTTGGTGGCAATGACAGCACTTCAGAGACACGGCTCAGCCTGGAGGTGCTCCATTGCTATCTGAGCAAATGTGTGCCTGTGTGTTGCCACCACAAGTCACTGTGGCTCCTTTTCACCTCACACAAGTGCAGGAATATTTCTCACTCCATGTTTCTTTGTATAAAGTCTCTTATAATCCTGGAAGTTGATCTTTTCATCCATGTACCAGAGTTTGATAGGGTACTAAATTTCTGTGAAAGTTCATTTGCTTTTGGTTTTTGCTATTGTGTTTGTTTCAAAAATCCCTTTGTCATCATTTTCACATTCTGTTTCCATTCAAACAAAGAGCAGCTTTACATGGGGAAAGAAAAGGTCAGAGGTTATTTACAGCATGCCAAAGAAAATAAAAGGGTAGCACATATACAAATGTTTTCATCGTTCTGGCCTGATTTTGCAATCTGGGACTGTGCTCAGCTTTCACTAACATCACATCTTGGAGCGTGAGTCCCACTTGCAATTGCTTTCAATAGAAGACAAGGGCAGCAAGTTCCTTGAGATACTGGATCCTTTACAGATCCTTTATAGGACCACAGTAACCACAAGAAGTCCATATCCAAGCTCCGCATTAAGTTCTGTCACAGATTATAGCAGACTTCTTACTGACTTCAACAGGAACTGTGCAAACAATCCGAGTATTTAACTCTTCATAACGCGTCAGCATGTTGCTGTGAAGCTCCTCACTGGGGCAGAACCCCACTCCACACCCTGTAACAGGGATCTGCTAATGCACCCTTCACCCCTGGTGAACTGAAGGAGTTTCACAGACATTCGGCACCGTGTACCTGAATGAATCGTGCTGCCACAGCTCAGCTCAAGAGCTCTGCTTTCAAGGACCAATGATTTTCACAAGCGATAAAGCTGAACGTTTTATTAAACCACACTTACATATGAGGTCGTATATGTTCAATATCCCCTTTGGCAGTGACTGAATGGTGTATGTCTGTGTTTAGGGACTCAAAAAGACCTTTGGAAAGATTTGGATAGGTTCCTTTACTTTAGAAAAAAGCAAAACTTGTTCTCCATAATGCTGGCATTTTAAGCCTTCTTATCTCTGGATGCTGAGGTTTTATTTTCTTTCATTTTTCAGCATGCAACTGCGTGTAGAGGTGCAGGATCATGGCAGGATGCTGGGAAGTGCTTGCTTTTTCCCTCAGACCCAGAGAAATTCCCTGTTCACAAGTTGACCCAGCAAGATCCTGTTTAGGATGTTGTCAAATTAGTGCGCCTGAAACCTGTGGCTCAGTACACTCATTTATAATGCTTTTTACTAGATACTGCAGTATTAAATGCAACATCCAAATCAAAGACCTCTTCTATGTGGCCTAAGAAATGACATTCCTGAAAGCTGTGCAAAGTCCTAGATCTGTATTAAATTTCTCCTAAGGCTTAAAATCCAGTACTCATGAAATCCAATCTAAAATGTTCATACATCCTGTGAGAGGCTACCATACGTAATCACTCATGAAGAATTACTCACCGTGCAAATGTATGCAAATGAATTCCCACCAGTTAATCCAGGGCCGCAGATATGGCTGCAAGTGTGCCTTCTTGAACAAGGAGTAGAAAGGAGCGGTGGCTATCTTGCTTAGATTAACTGTACATGCCAGGCACAATTTGTTTTTTGGATTAATATTGTTTTGCGATGCAGAAATGAGTGGGTTGTGGAGCATCCATGATCCCTATTCTATTTATTTTCCAAGGTCCCATAGTTTCTGCTTCTTTCATTTGCTGGTATTTTTAGTGTTCTCAGGAATTATTTGGTAAGATATTCAAGATTTCTAATGGGATTTCTTGATAATGGACAGATTCTTTCTCTTCGTAATGATAGCTGAGCTTCTTGAGAGCAAAGAGACACTTTGTTCTTTGTTCTCAAGGAGACAAACTGTTATTTCTTTCCCCGAAGAAGCTTCTAATATGATGGGTGAAATATCAGGAATAATTAGACCAAATGGTGATGTAAATCCCACTAGAAATAATGCATCCGTTATTTCATTTTATGCCTATCGCTCTAGTTTCTGCCTGATTTAAGTCCACGTGAAAAAAGCTGTGGGTATTCCCTTTATAAGAACTACAATAAATTTCTTCATTGAATATTTACTAGTCCTGAGTTGCTCCTTTTTTGTTGGACCATCATTAGACAATTAAAAAATATTAAGGTAATTTAGCTGTTTCATGGGCTGGTACTGCTTAATTTCAGGGGAGAGGGGCTGACAGTTGAAAGGTTAATGTATTTCACTGGTTCGGCTCCTGGGGTTCATTTTCTGGAGAAAAAAAAAAAAAAAAAGCTCTTTCAGTTTTTATTAAGAAACCCATTTAATGAAAAGGGGAAAAGCATCTTTTACTTGGCACAGGCAAGGCAGTGGCTGTGGGATCCCGCACTTCCCTCTCTGGCTCGGCGCGCAGCCACCCCACGTGTCTCGCTCCCCTGAGCTGGGGACAGTGAGGATGCCACCCACATCCAGCATGGGCTTTGTGGTGTCATGGCCCATCAGCACAATGTCCCCGTGGAGGGACAATATCCTGCTGGGTTTTCTCATCATGGCTCCTGGAGTGAGAGGAGCGAGGGCTCCCGAACATCAATGAGTTATGGGAGTTGTATGGCAGGGCTGCGTGCTGTGGCAGATGTGGGCACCCACCGGTGACCACCAGTGACTACCTCCACAAAACCCAACTCTTTTAGCCCAAGGAGAGCAGCCCCAAAGGCTGCATCCTATATCATGGGGCCCACGCTTGTCCATGTGGGGAACAACTTGGCCAGGTTGGTCAAGTTTCGGTTGGCCAACCCCATGTCAATGACCAGGAGGAACCCTTCTTCCCACCGGCAGCTCCAAGGCTTATCTGGCCTCAGGTCTGCAATGTAGCAAGCAGCGCACTTCAGGGAATGAGAAATTAAACCACAAGAAAATGTTGTCAGTATTTTTTCTAAAGTTGTGCCATTGAACCAACCCAGATCATGTCCCAGTGATATTTCCCTTTTGTGCTCCTGCTCGCTGCTTGTTTCCTACTATGATCTTGACTGACAATCGACAAGCGAAGGGCTGTTTTTCTAAGGTTTAAGCAAATGCTGGGAAATACCCTCGTCGCACAATTAAATGCATCCATGTTACCGCAGCCTTATGATTCATACATCCACGGAAAAGCTGATAGCTCTGCAGCATATTAGGAGACAAGCAGCACTTCATGCCAGGCTGGCATATGCATGCTAGCTATTAGTAGGGAGAAGAGATATTGGCAATATAACTTACTCGGTGTGGGTTATTTCTCACTGCAGGTTAGCAAGTGAAGTTTCTTGAGCTGAAATATTTTTAGTGACAGTGCACTAAATCTTTCCCATTAGGTAAGTTAGCATGCAAGTGACGTTGCTTGACATAATTTAACTTGCTTGATTTTAATCCACTGTTAGAATTTTGTAAAACTTCCGCAGTGCTAATGTTTCTGGCTGATATTTTTATTATTATGAAATCCCTGAAACTCAACATTTATAGGCATGATGAGGCAGTAAAAATATAAAATAGAAATAAAATTGTTTTCTTCAGTTGGAAAGTTCTGAACACTGGAGAAAAGGTTAACAAAATAAAACAAAAATGTCTCAGTCTTCAAGCATCTAGAAGAATTGTAAGAATGTCCCTTTATTGTCTTTTTTTTCACCCCCTATAAAAATTGTTTCCCTCTAAGCCTTTAATGAGATGTTTTTAGCAGTGCTTGTCTATCCCAAATTGCCATCTGAGATGAGCATTAGGAGCAATGTGGTTTTGGTTTGGGGAGTTGTGCTCAGGATGAAGCCTCTGTGCTCACTGTGGAGCGCGGCAGGGTCGGGAGCGCCGCGTTCCGCTGCAGGGACTGTCTGTCTGCTGGCTTCTGCTCTGCTCATCGATACGCTTCAGAGATTGAAATGGCTCAAGAAAAGGGGGGAAAAAGTGCTGTCTCTCTTTGCAAAATAGAATTTGTGCTCCTTTATTTTAACAAAATTAAACTGCTTAGAAATGAATGAGAAAAATAATCATTTATTACAGAAAAAAATGATGAGTTAAACGCAATACTAAGCAAGAAAACAGGGGAATGGACGTTTCTATATATCCAGTTGAAAATCACTTGCAGAATTCATGCAGGTATTTTAAAGTAAAATACCTTTCTTAATCCTAGTTTGGCTGCAGTAGATTCATGGAAATAAAATGCCTTTGTTTTCTGTAGCCTGAGCTTTAGAAAAGGACTGCAGCTACAAGGAGAAATTCCCTATCCTGCTTATCTCTCTCCCCTTAGATGTGATGGCCTGCTAAAAATAAATATGCAAAATTCAACATATCCATAATCCTGGAAAAATTGGTTGTAACTAACAGATAATGATGGCTTGGTTAATTAATGGAATAAACAGAGAAGAACCAAGATAAAGCTGTGGTAAATTTTGGTAATGAGCCACATTCAAAGAAACCAGATGCCTATATGCGCGGTGTAATAGAAGGGAGTGTTTTTTTTTTACAGTTGTTGGTGTTAATTTTAGAAACTGTTAAACGCACTGAATTGGATGATGGAAGAAATGCTCGTTTCCAGCGGTTAACAGTCGTTCCCTGCTCTCATCTCCATACCCAGCGATCAGAGCATAGGACGAAACTCGGTTGTAAAATCAAACTGAAGATATTCCCCCTTCTTCTGCAGATATTCACTTACAGTCTCACTATAGCAATTTTCTTGCACAGCTGTAGAAAAGCTTGTTTTTCAAGATATTGTAAAACCATTTTTCTTAGAATTTTTTTTTTGTATAAAAAAAGAAAGAAACACTGGCTTCAGGGCTTTGAAATGAATATACAGCAAAAATATAGCTTTTGTTCATATTTTTAAATACAGACTAAGTAATGTCTGAAGAAATAGTTACTTCGTCTTTAAATATTGGTTGCCAAATTGTAATTATATTGTTTAATTTTAAATCATATGGTAGTTATACCATCTGACACTGTAAGCATTATGCACAAACTCTTTTTGTTATCACAAGAAAAAGATATTTTAAAATGCACAAAAGCATCTTTAAAAGCAAAGTAAAAATGTATTTTTATTATAAATGCGAACTTTTCCTATCTCCTTTTCCAAAAGTTACTGAGCTCTGGATAATGTTGCCAACTTGTTGTGGTGAATAACCCCTAAATTTAGCTCCATGTTGTAAATTACGCTTATATAAATATTTTGCTCTGTTGACACAAACGTATATATATTTTTTAATGTATTATACTTAAACCAACTATCACTTCTCTTCTAGGGAACTTTTGGTAGGAGAGGAGCTTCACAAGGAATAATCTTCCTGCAAATCTGCTAAGCCAGCAATTAGGTAAGACAGCAGCATTGCTTAAGAATGGTAAACTTTTGCCTAAAATAAAATGAAAATCTGCAATAATCTAAAAGGCTGGCATGCTAATAGTGCTTGAAATAGCTGATAATCTGAAACGTAGATATTCATTATTCTGCCCTTCCCTCCTGGTTACGGAGCTGTTGTTTACGGAGTGCCAAGGGCATTTCTGTCTCATTATCAAATACATAAATAGAAGAATATGCATTTAGTGTGGGATCTATTTTACTGTCAGGCCTCCCTCCCCCCCACCCCGTGCACACTCGTGATATTTCTTGTTGTTTTCTCCTCCCTTCTGCATCCTGGATATTTCCAAGAAACTGTATAAAAAAGCTTAAAACAAATAATATCTTCAGCCAAGAGGGTGCAATTTGTAAAGCAAAAGTGACCTACTTCAAGCTTTGGAGAAACATCCACACTTAAAACCTTTCTCTCTTTTTTTTTTTCCCCCATGAAGAATTTTTATGTAAGCTTATAATTTACTTTAAAAGCTATGTTTAATGCTTTCCTTTTTTATTTGTATGCATTCTGTATACCCTCATGCTAAGGGTACCTTCATGCCAAGCCGTGCTTTTTTAGGAATTTTTTAGCTGGAGCAAATGGCTCCAGCTCCCGTTTGCTCAGTGCTAAGGTTCCCGTGGCAGGCAGTGAAGCTGAGAGTCCACTCCCTTTTCTTCGCCCAAAGTGCCACTGATGTGGTGCTGACAATGTCACCCCAGTGTCCCCGGTGGGAGCTTTGCCCGAGGAGCGCAGAACCAGGCTCCTACCGCCCAGTCGGCCCCGCGGCCCCCTGGCAGTGGCACCTCTTGCTGCCCCGGGGGGCCTCTGACTCTACCCCCAACTCCGTCACTGAAATCCACACCCTGGTAAATGCCTTAGGGTGAGGGCAAAATATGTTGAAGAACAGCTTTTCTCTGAGGAAAGACTAATGGGATCGAGCCCTAAATTATTATCCTCATGATATCTGATAGATCAAACAATGGAGAATGGGGGAGAATGTGGAAATATAATTTTACTATATAGATATGTTTTTAAGTTTAGAAAGTGAATGTCCCTTCTTTTTTAAAGCAGCTTTTATGAATATTGAATGCTGTAAACTGAATACAAAGTAAAAGTCTGGTTTCTTTTTTTTCTTCTTTTTTGGTGAAGGATAAGATCTTTTTGTGATCACTGGAGTTGTTTTAGGAAGTTAAAAACTAAGGAAAAATCATTCTCTTTCTGGTGGGTCGTGTATTTAATTGGATCACAGTAGGAAGCAAAGGGAGTCAAGAATGTTTTTCTTCATTATTCGGAATATGTACTGTCCCTTATTTGTGAAAGAAAAGATAAGGATGCTGTAACACAGTATTTTGTGGAAAAAAAACAAACAAACCAAAACAAAAACAGAATGAGCTTTGTAAATAATGACAAATGTGGAAGGAATACATCAGTGTGAAAGTAGCCTATAGAATTTTTTTTCCTATTTTTAAAATAATTTTTAGAATATTTCAGAAAAAAATATCATGTGTGTAGAGATACGTGAATCAATACGGCAATATTGATGGGAATTCTTGTGTTTTCAGCTCATGTCGATGAAACATTTCTTTCTTGTTTAGGTTTTGTGTGTGTGCATAAAACAGACCACGTATTTGTATTTCTCATTGCTGTTTTCTTAAAAGATTTGCCTGTTTTCCCTTAATTTTAGCTTGATCTACGCAATAAAAAAAAAAAAAAGAAAAAGAAGGAAAGAAAAAAGAAAAAGAAAGAATGAAAAAAGCATTTTTATACGCTTAAACTTGTTAGCCTAGACCTCGGGAATTATAAACAAATGATAAGTGCGGTACTTTATCTAGATAGACACACTTGGCTTCCCCGAGCGCCGGCGGGCGGCTGCTGCATTGTGAATCACTGCCACCTTCCGACGCGCAGCCCCGCAGCCCCGCGCCGCTCCGCGCCCCGCGCAGCCGGGCAGCGCCGCTCCGCGCAACGAGCGCGCTCGAAGGAGCTTGCGGGGTTTGCTCTCCGGGAAGCGAGTTTTGCTCCTCGCCAGGTGCCGGCTGCTTGTCTGAACGCATATCTCACCGTCGTTAATAGGGGGAAATTAGGAGCAACGAGGCTCGGAGGGGAAAATCTGCCCACGAGCACCAAGCGCAGGCACGGGTGGGAGACCTCGTCCACCGAGAAACTCCGAGCTGCTCCACGGGCCACGCGCCGGCCGCGTGCAGCATGAGAGATGAGCCGGCAGTGCCGGGCGATGGATCCATAGGTCTTCTCTAGCCGTCACTTCTGTAATTCAGCCTCTGTACTGACAGCCCCTTTATAAATCATTCGTTACCAGAGTCTCCGTGTTAGATGTATCCTGTTATATTTTTTTTCTTAAAATAATTCTTATTTGTGGGGTTTTTAAAACATTTGGCCTGAAGCTATTTATTCCCCTTAGTGATGCAGAAAGTTTGACCGCTGCTATTTATATTCCAAAAGAAAGAATTTATATTGGGTTGTTCCCTTTCCCTAAATCCAAGCCCCGGACTAAAGGAGAAGCATCTGGCACAATGGAAATTGTTACAACAAGGACTGCACCTTCAGCTGGCGAGCGAAGGCTTCCCTTCGATGCGCAGATCACAGGCGGGAGACGGTTTGAAAGGCACAGCCGTGCTGCAGCACGCGCTCGCCCATGTTGGGGAGCCTTAGCCTGCGGGAACCGGAGGCAAAGAGAAGCAAAGCACACCACCCCGGTGCCAAACCTGTGACATGCAAGGCCAGCACAACGTTTGCTTGTTATATTTTTTTGAGTGGCGATCCCTCAAACACAATCCCCGCTCCAAACCACAGGGGCGATGCTTGCGGGGCTCCCCGCGAGGAGCGGTGCAGGACCGGGAGGTGGCCCCTGGGGGTTGCTGTCCTGGCTCCCTGCTGACCCTGCCGATGGCCTCGCTCCAGCTGCTCAGCGAGACGCGGCCCCCTCGCCACAGCCTTCGCTGTTCGCTTACTGACTCCCCCCGCCTCGGCTCTCTGCTCTCGGGAGGCCGAGTGGAAGCAGAGGGAGAGGAGGGCTGCGGAGGGACGGGAGCTCTTCTGCACAGGAGGTGGACCGTGTTTCTTTCATCGTTACCAAAGGGGAAGGAAAAAGCCTCAGGAGGGTATTCCCAGGGAGGAAGTAATTCCCTTTTCTTCCACCCAGCAGGAGGGCGCATCCTGCCTCTGGTGCGCTGCTCCCTGGCTCCCAGGCCAGCGGGGTTGCACACTGCCTGCTCGGGCCACAACAACACAGGGTGCCCTCACCTGCCTGGGTTAAAGGTGCCCACGACCCCTCTGGGGCTTTGCGAGGCTCATCTTTCTGCAGGCTGTTGTAGGACAGGCTGGGGACATTCACATGTGGTCCTTAGCATGGGTGGGCATGCTCGCTTTGGGTGCTTGGACCGTTCCCAGTGCTGTCACCCTCCTTTTCTGGGCAGGGCAAGATGTCCCCATGCCCAAAGGTGACAGAGCCTGGTGTGCCACCAGTGGCCAGCCACCCTCCGTCCCCCTTTTTGCTGACAAAGTTGTTCCTCGCACCAGGGCTCAGTTCCAGCATCGCGTGCATGGAGGATGGAGAGGACAATGAAGGGGGCGACCAGGGGTAAGCCACCCCTCCCTGCCAGCGCACAGACTCGCCCCAGCAGTAGCAAGTGTCAAGTGGGGCTGGGAGTTCACCTCCCACACGAAGGCATTGCTCTGCTGCTTAGAGAAACATTATTGCTAAGTACTGACTTCACATGAAAGAGCTCTTGCCTGGGCGGGCATTTCTCGCAACACGAGAAAAACCTTAAAAAACCCAACAACTTGGAGATGTCTCCCTTGCCTGTTAGATGTCTACAACCTTGCTTTGGCTACTACTGTTGGGAGCCCAGGATTTTTTTAACACCCAATTAAATTAGTGTAATTGGGATAGAGTTGCAATTTCTTTGCCTCCAGCTGTGAGTCATAATCTGTTTAGCACCTGAGTGTTATTTCACTTTATTTTTAGTACCTAGCCCATAGTTTGGAAGGGAGAAAGCAAACCCACCCGTCAGTCAGGATTTTTTGGAGGTGTAGATTACTTATCGTTAATTTAAACGTGGCATTTAAATGACCGTTCACAGGTGGTTTTAATGCTGTTATTAACTTCTTTTTTGGATGGTGTAAAGGATACATTTGAAAAAATAAATGCCAATGACCTTGAACTATAGGCCATGCCAGTAATACATTACCATGACTATGTCATGGGGAAAACTGTAAAACAAGAGAGTTTCTAGTGAAGGGAAAAGAGAGCTTTATTATAATAAAAAAAAAAAAAAAAGGAAAAAATGATCAAAACCTAGTCCTGTTTGGGCTACCAGTTCAGCCTAAAGTACATTTTGAAATGATGAATCAGCTGGAGAGAAAAACATATTCCAGATGTTTTCTGTGTTTGTCTCCAGTATTTACTTCATCATGTTTTATCCGGAGGGGTTATTCCATGGAAATAAATGATATATCAAGTGTGATCAGTGAGGAAAAAATATTGATTGTAGCAAGTTTAAAAGAGAAGCTAGCATTGGGCAAACAGCTCAGAAAAAAACACAGACCAAAACTTTGTCTGCAGTTCAGACCCTAGGTTATAACTCAAGTCAACCCATCCACCAGCCTCAGAAAAATCCTTCTGAATTGTGGCTGATGAAAACTGTGGACAAAAATAAATGTGATGGACGGGCAAAGCAAGAACCCGGCACTGCTGGGCCTCAGTGGAGACAGCCCAGGCTGAACCCCAAGGGTACTGATTTCTCCCACTGCCAAAATGAGGCCGGCGATCCTGATGCATCTTAGTACAGTGCTTTGGGACTCTCAAATGAAAGTGGCCACAGAAATGTGGGTGTTTGTCAGAGAGGTGTTTGCTCCCTTTTGGGGCTGCTTTGGGACACATCTGAAAGCACTGCTGGTTGTCTGCCTGCTGGCTGTCCCTTCTCCTCTCCTGTGCCTCCCTTTCGGGTTCAGTCCTCTCCTGTCCCTGCCCCTCCGTTGTGATCGGAGAGCTTTGTGCCAGGTCCTCTGCTTCAACCACAGCCTAAAGGGGATCACTTGGAATGGTAAAAGATGTACGGCCATCAGAGATGGACTAAATCTCTAAGGTTACCAGAACCTAGAAAGACAGGTCTGACAGTGTCCCCCCAGCCCATGCCCTTCCTGATGGTCCGTTTAAAATGAATAACAAAATTCACTTCTCTCCAGGCAGAATAAATATCTCTAAAGGGATATTTACTTTGCAAAGCAAGACTGCATGTCTTAAAACAGAAACCCACCTCATCTTATCCATCTATCTGTACTTTCTGTGTTGAGGTTTTCTTTAAAAACAAAATAGCCAACAGCTAATTGCAAGTAAGTTTAGACTCGGGATATTTTTGTGATGCTTAGAAGGTGGGAAACAAAAGCCCTGTCACTAAATTGACGTCTCTAAAATATCTGCCAAAACAGCTCTTTAAAAAGATATTTGCACCTTTATTTAGTTCCCTCTTGTGAAGAATGTTTACTGCCGTCCGTAGATGTGGTTATGTCATGTTTCCACTGTGTTTTTCATTCAGTGCTGCTCTGTATTTGTGGTTTTCTCATTTGTGACAGTCTAGTAACTGGAGCCATTTGTACCTGAGCAAATAATATCAAATCTGAATACTTTATAAATATTTACAATATTTGGTGTGTCTCCCACTCACATCAAATGCAAAGTATAAAAAGCAAAAACAAACAGAAACAAACAGAACCTGTGTTACGTTATAATAAATATTTACTGTATGTACCATTGACTAAAAAGTCCCATACAGCTATTTAGGAGGCATTGTTTCTGTCAGGCTGTTCTGTATTAAAACACTCTAAATGAAGTTGTTTGAGAACAGAAATGTGCATGTTATGGAGTGATTGATGCCTATGACTTATTTAATTTTTTTGGCAATGGGAAGTTGTTTTTTTTTTCTGCACATGTGGGTAGTGAATTAGGCAGGGGCCTGGGACTTTCTGGCACAGCTGCAGAAGTCATTGGAGTGAGGTCCCAGTGCAAGACGTGGAGGCGAGGTGACCCTTCGGACCCTCCATTTTTTAAGCACTGCCTGGTTGCAGTCATCTTCCCCTTGGCAGGACAGCAGCACATTCCTGGTGTACCAAAGACAACCTAAAGTAGGGAGGAAAAAAAGTTTCAAAGGGGCAGAGGAGCGTTGCAGAGCAGGGAGGAGGAAGCCCTTCAAACCGCAGGCTTTCTCTGGTTTTGAGGAGCAGCCTCACCCAGCCCCAGACATGGGGCTCCCCAGCAGACATGTGGGGTCTGCCCGCAGCATCATCAGGTCCTGCTGGGGCAGGGAGCCCAGAGTTGCACCTGCAGCTGTGGTGCCGCAAGGGACCTCCGGGGCTCTTTGAATCACGCAATGGAGGCCTCCCTCTTCTTTCTCTGTACTCCTCCTGCCTCCACACTCCATTTCCTCCTCTTGTTGCTCTCCCTTGCAGGAGCTTCTATCATTTCTTCCAACCTGGTATTATTTTTCTAAGTTACCTGCCCCCAGACACCTCCAGCCTTTGACATATTTACTCTTACAAGTCTGTTATATCCCCTTTTTACCCAAGCTGATGTATCGCAGACCACTTCAAGCCTGTGACATCCATTTCTTTTCTATCACATAGAAGCTGGGCTGTATTCTCAGCCACCCATCTGCAAAGGCTTACTGGCTTGCTTGGCTTGAAACAGGATTATTGAACTCGGTGGCACTAAGTTTCAACCCTTATTTTGCCCCACTTCAGCTCCAATGCCAAGTATTTTTCTCACTGGTAGGGGCCTGATTCTGCATAGAGGCTCTAAGCAGATGTGGTTCTCTGCAGTCTTACAGCCTCTCCTGAGATGGCACAATCAGCAATATTGAGGGGGGTTTTCCCCTGCCCTGTCTGGGTCCTGTGATGGGCCATGCAGTGAGGCACATGGGCATGTCTGCAGTCTTTAGTGTGACAGATCTTATAGAAATTACCTTAAACATTCTGCTCTTTGCTTAAATTGCATTGCGCTTAACTGCAGATGCAGCTAAACAGTTTTCTAAGACAGGACTTTCCAGGTCTATTCCTTTGCACACCACCTCAACCCCTTCACGCTGGATGAAATCCCAATTCTTCCAGCACGGGCTGTTACCAGGTACCCTATGTGGCATTGCATTGAAATCTGTGTTTGAGTGAAAGAGAAGTACTTTAGAAAAATAAATAGATTTGGTCTGAGCAAAACCTTGTAAAAACATCAAGACTTGACTTGGCCTATTTGTAAAATATATGGCAGATCCCCTGCTTGAGAACAACTTAAATCATCAATATAGAAGTTAAAAAGCTCATTTCAATTGGAAATTCCAGCTAAATTGTTCCCAGTTAGCACCAGAAAGGAATGCTTTAGACTAAGACAAAACAGATGCAGTCTGTTAGGTTCCCATTGTATTAGCAGACTTCCCTTGCAGGGAGGTAGGTAGTTCTGCACAAAAGCCCCCCTCGACTTGTAAACAGAGATAGAGTCGGCTGCCTGCACACGAACGCAGTTGTTTCTTCCTGGGTCTCTTCCAAAACAGGCATGGCAGGGAAGGAAAAAAACAACCTCCCAAGCACCACCATCCAGGAGCAGATGAACCCAGCATGCTTCAGACGCTGGAAAAAACCCTCCATGTAACAACTGGCTTGTTCCTTAGCCAGACACAGGCTTCGATGGCCATTTCAAGCAATATGCCGCCAACCACCACCCGGACGGAAAATCAGAGGCAGCTCTCGGTTATGCTGGGGCCCTCCCTGTAGCACTTCTGGCAGTAGAAAGCGGCCCCTGAGCATGCCTCTTGCAAGGGCTGTCCTGCAACCTCCCCAAGCACCGCTGTTTTTTTCTGCAGGACCTCCCCACTATCCCTTCTCCTCATCCCCAGATTGCCAGGCAATGCAATTACGATCTCTTCTGCAGAGCACATTGGGTACTGGAGGAAACAGCTGCTGTTCAAGCTCCCTTTCTGAGGACTGGATAAAGCTGCAGCAGAATACATGGAGTAGGAGAAAAAGAAATCAAGAACGCTTTACAGCCTCCCCCCTCAATATTTGTCACATTCCCAGGAAGGGGAGTTGCCTACCCATGGCATCATTCCAGATTAACTACTGATGAATTAATTCCTTGTGTGCATGCTCATATTTGCCAGAATAAGAGCACATTATTCCAAATCTCTCACCCTAGATCATAAAGTTTTGGAGTGAGAAGTTTTAAAGTCAGAAGGAAGAGCAATAGTAGTAGTTGTAGCATGAGGCAAAATGCATTTAATCTGGATTAAGCCATCAGGCATAATGCAGTCTGCCTCACACCAACTCCCTGTACGGATGCTGTCATTCCCAGGTGGAGTATAGCCAAGAGAAGCCCCAAGTGGACACAATCTGTTTTACTCTGTTTTATTCCCCGCTCCTTCTTCAGGTAATTTCCCACCTCAGGTGGAAATAGTTATTGAGCTTCAGACGTTAACAAGAGCTTCACTTGGTTATGTGTGCTGTGGTCATCCTGAGCAGGAGGCTGCCCACCACCCTGCCACCCTCACCGACCCCGCACTCCGGACCCATCCCTCCAGCGCTGCTACAGCACCCCAGCGGGGACTAGGTCATGCCTCCAGCAAGGTTTTCTAGACCAATAAGTGCCACTGTCAATTGATGTTAAAACCATTAAAAATGTTTAGAAATGTCTGATCTGAAGTCTCCGTGCCCAGCACAGTGGCAGCTCGCTGCTAAAAGCCTTTTGGTGTCACTCGCCCATGGTAAATTGACACCTCACCATGATGCATAGCATCCACAGGGCTCACTTTTCCCATCCCCAGGGCAGCTAGCCTGTCTAGAAGCACTGTCCCAGGCATCGGCACATGCAGCAGTGTGTGTTATTACATGCGAAAAGTGACCCGTTTGGTACAAGTGGCAGAGAGGTGACACAACCGTCAGGGTTGGTGCTGCACTGGGAGCAGACAGTGGAGGAAAGAGTGGGGTACCAGTGAGTTGTGACCCAGCTGCTCTTAGCAAGGTGAATGTGCTGGTTTACACAGGAGGAACCAGGAAAGGAACAAAGATGGACAAACATATGCTCATTAATAGTTGATTTTGTGCTTTTGGTTTGTTTGTTTGTTTGTTTAAATGTTATCTGACCACGTTGGGATGGTTTGCAAAGGTCTAAAGGCTTTTGGAGGCCTTGCTCCAAAGTTGGGTGACCCTGGTGCCAAGGGAGCTATTGCCCCTATTATTATAATATAAAATGATTCTTAAGTCAAGGAGGTTATCTGCACGATTACACTAGCCTAGCCTCTGCAAAGGAACTGTACGGGGACTGCGGATGTGCCGAGGCCCTGGTGATGCTATTTGGGGCTGTCCTGGTGGGTAATGGAACCTGTACCTTATACCTTACGTTGCATCAGTAAGGGCCAGTGCAAACAACATAAGCAAATAGAAAACATAAATCCTAGATAGCATGCAATGCATTTAAATGTATTTTGGGATACACAGTGTCGGAAGAGTTGGGGTCCTATAAAATCCTAAAGCCCTATTGAAAGAAAAGGTCCATTGTTTGAAAAATGTCTTAGGACTATCCCCTCCTGCTCCTTCACCCTATTGTTTTTGCAAAGGAAGTTATTCCAGAAGCTATAAAAATGTGTTGCTTTTGTTAAATGGATTACTTCCCATCTTGTGGCACGAAAACTGGCTGACCCCAGCAACAAGCAGAACACATTTACAGTAGCAGTGAGCAACTGAGACCAAAAGCTAGTCAGCACAGCCTGGATTAGGTCACAGCTGGTGCGGTGAGGAGCTCTGGCCTGACCCACAGAGCTTCAGGCAGGTGGAAGTCCCATTTGCAAGGTCAGACCAGAATTTCTCAGGAAAGGGAAGAATATTTAGAATAGTTTGCCCCCCCTTGCCCGCCCCCCAGCCTGGGCATGCACGCTAAGCCTGCTGTGCATCTAAGCTCCTACTTCCAAAAACCCTTATCATCCTCCTCTAACAGGCTGTGGTCACTACGCACAGTCGTTCTGTTGCTTTGAAATGCACTAGGTAGAAAAAGTCGGTTTTAATGAGCATTGTGGAATTATTTGAGCTGCAGAAAGGACAAGTAGTAAAGCATTCATTTGCTTTACAAACAGGAAATTAATCGTGCATGTGCGTGTGTGGGGGTAAATTCTTTTAGCGCTGTCTTTGTCTAGCACTGTTGCAACGTTCGTGTTTAGAGCATTTACGAGTTTTATACTTCTGCTACAGCAGAGAAATGCCACAAAAATCCTATACCTGGGAAACTCACTTGGTAAGCCCTCACATAGTGGATACTTAATAGCACATATGAACATATTCTTTTGAAGGCATATATTTTTAAAGACAAGTTTAAATGAGTAATAAAATTGCTAAATAACTTTTAATGTGTCTTAAATGATACACAGTTTTTGAAGATTTGGGGCTCCATAAAACCCAAAGCCTTTTTGAAATAAAAAGTTAGTCGTTTAAAAAAAAACTTGGATCACCCCCTCCTTCCCTTCCCCATTCTTCAAGCCTATCGTTTTTTTTTTTTTTTGCAAAGGAAGTGATTCCAGAAGACATCAAAATGCAGAGGATACTGAACAATATGCAAAATGCTAGCGGGCAGCACGGGGCAGGATGAGCGTTGCCCTTTGCCATTGCAGTTGAGAGAACTGGGAATTTCCCTCCAGCCAGGGTGCAGTTCCAGTGGGGAAGTAGATTTCAGAGATTCTGCAAATACTTTCTTCATAGACATGTCCATTTTCTCAGAACACATTTACAGGACTGTTTGTCAGTTACACTATTAATCCCATCCATCTTTAACTAAACAATCATTTGTCAAAATTCGCATGATTTAGTTGTGTTATGGAGCTTTGACACCAAAATACGTATCATCCCATGGCTGGCTGGCTAGAAGATGGACCATGTCTCATCCCCGTGATAAACTGCAGTGGCCCACCACTTCACGAGTGGCCTTGTTTTAGGGTACCTCTTCAGGAGCTGTGCCCTGGTTTTTACCTCTCTGCATCCCTCCTGGCCCAGTATGTCACATGTTAGGCTAAAAGGCATGGAAAACTAAATCAGGGGCATTGTCCTGTGGGCAGCATCCTTCTCAGTTTGCTCTTCTTGAGAGAATCAGGCTGCTGAAAACATTTGCTCATTCATTTCCATTGCCAGCTCAGAGCGGAGAGAAACCAAAATGAACAGCTACGCTGCAGATGTCTCTCTGACTGCTTAACAGATCTTTTCTCTCTCTCTCTGCCTTTTCTGCAGAACTGTATTTCCCAGCCCTTTTCCCCTTGAGACACCCAGCTGAGCTCCCCCTATAAGTGCTTAAATCCCCTGCTGTCAGCTTGAGCCTTGCTGATTATGTGGGTCGAAGAGAGCCTGCAAAAACTCAGTGCTGTGAGAGTCGTTCCCTTTGCACCTTCCCTTCCCTCCTTCCCATTTCCCATTGCATCTTGCCCCCTTTGTCTCCATTTAAACCAAATCTGGCTCATGACTGGCTGTGCTATTGAACTCCAGGGCTTGCAGGAGAGGTTTCTCTGAGGATTTGTTGCATTGACTAGCTGCAGAGCATTGTCCCTGAAGGGGAAAAATATTCATTGGGTCTTGCCTTGCCTTCCTCCCATCTCCTGTCTCCCATCCTCTTGTCTTCTCTCTCATCTCCCTCTTTTCTCTCTTTTCTTCCACTCTTAGGTGGCTCTTGCCCAGTGGAGCCAGGCGTGCGTGTGAAGCTCTGCGCACAGCTGTGTCCCTGACATACTTTCGCACAGCATCCGACAGCGTGCGAGAGGTTAACTTACAGTGGCACGTACAGTATGTGGCCCAGATGTTCCTGCCATCCCCTGAACTTTCTCTTGCAATTCGTTCCATTGCTGGTAAAGGTTATGGACTTGAGATAGGGGGGAAGTGAAGTAATGGATGGGAGGTGAAACAAAAGGCTAGCCCTGACCCCTCTGAGCTCATCTTACACTCCTGCGTGTTCCTGTTTGAGAAGCGGGGATGGGTGAGGGGTTGATGTTGGAGGGGGTGGGAACATCTCCGCTGTTGGTGCTGTGGGGTGGGTTTTGCAGCAGGACATGAAAGTGGTGTGTTACCAGCCCCGGGGCCAACGGGGCACCTGGAGGTGCAGGCTTCGACAGTCACAACAACAATAAAAGAGACAAATTGGGCCACCTTGCTGGATCCCTCTCCGCTAACACTATCAGTCCCACCAGAGAGAGCCCTGCTGATGAGAGCCAGGTGGGACTGGAAGGCAGGAAGGTGCCAGTGTTACAGGGCATGATGCGCTGATGACAGCTCCATCCCTTCAAAATCATGGGTCCAGAGTACACAGAGGAATAAGAGCCGTATATCTCACCAGCATGGCAATCAGAGGCCTCTGAGCAGCTGTGGGCAGTGTGGCTAAACCCCTGTCCTCAGGAGGTGGAGGTCCTCCATCTCAAAGATGGAGCAGAGGAGGGTTTCTCTGAGTGAAAGCCACAGTTTCTTCCCAAATCTCTCCAACTATCCTCTGGACACCATCCTTGCTTGGGCAGCAGAAAGGAGAACTTTGTGTTTCCCAACTCTCTGCTTCCATGTGTAAGAATATCTCTGCATCCTGTCTAACCTCTGAGACATCCTTTGCCAAACTCTAGCATGTCTGCGGAGATTGTTCTTTTTTAATAAGCTTACAATTTGGCCCAAGTGTAAGAGGAGGGAAGAGAGGGTTAACAACAGTATAGAAAAAGGTGTATCTTTAGAATAGAAACCATCCCTACAAATACCAAAGCAATGAGGTAGAAAAGAGTTTTTCAATAAAACCCTTGTAAGATTTAACAGGGGCAAAAATAATGTATTTTCCTTTATTCCCACTCTAAAAAAAAAAAAAAAAAAATCTGTCTTGGCAGAAATTTCCAATATATATTCTTCCTGAAGCAACTATTCTGCATGGGGGGAAAAAAAAAAATCAGCCCAAACTGTTAAAGTCTGATCAAATAGGTTATATGCAACTGAAACAGGACTTGTTTAGGAAAGCATCACGCAAGCTTAGCAATAGGTGTTGTTAACAGTGCCAGCTATAATACACACACACAGCGTTCAGCATGTATCTCCAGGAAGGTTTTATGACTGATCAAATATACTTTCCTCGAGAAGTTCCCTTCCAACTCATGTGCTATTGCTGTGCAGGGCATAGAAATCTTGTTGTGCCTCGCTGTATTCAGAAAGTCAGTGCTAACAATGGGAGCCGTGTTCATCCCGAGGAGGCCATGGCGTTTGCAGGGAAGCTGGGCTCGCTGTACAATGTCAGACACATTTTATGGGCTACATTTTTCAAAACACCGCAGGCGGAAAGAGGGAGCATTATCTGCTAAATATTCCAGGGAGGACATTTATGGATTTCTCAAGGGAGTTCAGAACCACTGATCTGAAAATATGTTAGCATTTCATTGTGCGGTTTGCTTTGCCTGTTTTGCATGGCTACAAGAGGGTTTAAGAAAATGGACTCTGTGTCAGAACCTGAGACAACAGACAATGGGAGGAAACAGCATGAAGTTTGTAGGAAAAAAATTCTTCCCTCAGTTATATCTTTGTCAAGATAAACTTTGGCCTGTGGGCTGTAGGATTATGCGTGGGGGTCATGCCAAGGGATTTTCAATTCTGTTCTGCTGGGTGATACCAGTGTATCCAGAACTTATTGAGTGGAGTAGAAAAGCTTGCATCAAACTCAGTGGATTTCTGGCATGTGTAAAAGTTCTAACAAACCTTCTCAGTAGGTTATTCTCCTAAGTATCCTGCAAACGGCATGTTAGTAGCTTCATTTGGATTACCTAAAGCTAAGCAAAGCCAGTGTTTCTTAGCTTGGGTGTTGGATGCTATGTTGTGTCAGTTCAGGGAAGCCAACACAAGCTACTCAGCTTGCCAGAAACACAGAGTACACAGAAAGTGTACACAAGGATGTTCCTTACATTACTCAGCATCCTGATTTACAGGGACCATTGGATGACGAGCCTACTTCTTCTCCAGGCCTGTTTGGTCAGCGGCTTGCTGAGTGCATAACCAGCTAGGAAGGTGTTTTAGGGGATGTCTACTGGTGTGTACTATCAGTTGGTAGCCAGCATTGAATCCCTTTGATATGACATGGACTTCCTCCTCCCAAGAGCCCCCTCCCACTGTTTAATTACATGTAAAGTCCTGCCTGGTTTTGTTTGACCTAACCCTGAGCAAACAGATACAGAAGTTTTGGAAAGGCGGAAATTTTCCCCTCATGAAAAATTAGTGAAGAGTATCTGCAGACGACAAGCCTCCATGTCGAACAGATACCAAAAGAGATTGCCAGTGGTAGAAAATGTGTGAGCAAAAGAGCTGAGCAGAAATCAGGACTGGGGTGCAGGAAAGGTAGATCTCTTCTTCTTAAGTGTCTTCACAGTTCTGTTTCCTTGCATACAAAAAGGAAAATAATGATATAACCTTATTTAATGGAGTGCTTTGAGACCATGAAGAAAATACAGTGGTGTGTGCCAGTACAGGGGAGGTTATAAGCATTAGCAGCAGGTTTTGCAAAGGAATCTGAGGATAATTAGGCACACAGACTTCAATGGGATTGGGACACCTGTCATGTTTTCCATACTCAAGAGAAAAATTGTTTTCCTTAGAAGAAGGAAAAAAATGAAATAGCCCTCAATTTGTACCAAAAAAAACCAAACAAACTAAAACCAACCAATCAAACAAACAATAAAAAAAAAGTCCTGGGACAATAATAACCCATTATAAAGGTAGAAACTACAAGATTCTGAAAAGTCCAAGAAGTAATACAATATATTAAAAAGATACATAAATGATTGCATTACTTATCATAGAATGTCTTGAATTGAAAGAGATATTAAAGACCATCTAGTTCCAACCCCCTGCCATGGACAGGGATGCCACCCACTAGATCAGGTTGCTCAGGGCCCCATCCAACCTGGCCTTGAACGCCTCCAGGGATGGGGCATCCACAACTTCCCTGGGCAGCCTGTTCCAGTGCCTCACCGCTCTCTGAGTAAAGAACTTCCTTCTAACATCCAATCTGAATCACCCTTCTTTTGGTTTAAAACCATTCCCCCTTGCCCCATCACTATCTGCCCATGTAAAGAGTCCCTCTCCATCTTTTCTATAAGCCCCCTTCAAGTACTGAAAGACCACTGTAAGGTCTCCCCGGAGCCTCCTCTTCTCCAGGTTGAACAACCTCAGCTCTCAGCCTGTTTTCACAGGAGAGGTGCTCCAGCCCTCTGATCACCCTCGTGGCATTCTCTGGACTTGTTCCAACAGGTCCATGTCTTTATTGTGCTGGGGGCCCCAGACCTGGATGCAGGACTCCAAGTGGGGCCTCACAAGGGCAGAGTAGAGGGGGACAATCATCTCCCTTGACCTGCTGGCCACACCAGTGATCTTTATAAGTATATCTTTAATAATTATTAATTGGTTAATTGGAAGTCAGAGTTGAACCACAGGGGGATCTCAGGGGATCTCTGGGCAGAGAAAGAACATAGTTTCAGTGACTGACTTTTATGGCACTGTTGGGTGAGCATTGCGGGGGGTCTTACCATTAACTTGGGTGCTGTGAATTATACTCATTGGCACACATGCACAAACACACACATGCACACAAAAGCTCTGTGCTTTACTCACTCTTTGAATGAATCTGAGTTATCTTTTCACCAAAATGCTTTTGTAGGTTTACCAAACCAATTATATAGTTCTCTGGAAACTTCAGGTAGGGTGGGAATGGTCCAGGTACCACTCTGCAGTCTGGATCTGGCCTGAGCATTGATCCCATGGATCCCATCAACTTTTCCTCAGTGGAGATGGGGATAGGTGAGGTGTTTGGTACCAGAGGGGCTGCTGCTGGCCCAACAGCCTCCCCATGGAGCTGGAATAACACGTGCAACCTCACCCTGGGGCTAGAGCTGGAGGTCTACTTTGCTGGGTCAACACATCCAAAAGGAGTACCCAAAATGAAATCCAGCCACTGCGAGTGTACGGGTTGGACAAACCTGTAGGACCCCTCCTAGCTTCAGGATAAGCAGTTTGGATCTCTCTAGGAGCATCCAAACTTCAAGTGGCTTCCCTGCGCTGAGCCTAGTCTTTGTGAGGTTTGCACTCTGCTGATTTAAACCTGCCCACCTGCTGATGCTCTGAACCTCCTTCTGTAAAGAGGAATGAAAGGTACCATTTCACTTAAGTCTGCTTCCATGAAGGCAAAATAGGAATTGTTTCATCTTCAGCATTTCATTAACTCTCATAAGAATTACATAAAACTCCCTCTTGCTGACTTTCCGAGGAGAAATCCTTTGCCTTTGTGTATTTATACTTGCAATGGATGCAGTCCTAAAAATGAGCTTGGATTTATTATTCATTATGTTTATAATGGCATAGATGTGTGCAGAACTGAGCAATGGGGAGCAGCAAATCAGCCAAAACTCTTCTCATTCCTGCTCTTTCTTTCTCTCTCTCTCTCTCTCTCTCTCTCTCTAACATTTTCTACCTCATTGGGGAATTTAAGCTGTTACAGAGTCTCTGCCCAAGAACTGGCAGACTATAGAGACAAGAAGCAAAGTTAGGTTACAAGATGACTACTTAGGTCATTATCTTCTTTGGGAGAAATGCTGGGATAAGAGATTTCACAATTTAATTTACATTTGTCTATTATATAACTGGTAGATTATACCAGAACGCTAACCTTACTTTGGCCTCTCGACTTCTTCTTTAGCCAAAATATTTAGGTAAACATCTTCTCATTTTTCCCCAGAATACAAAGACATGAAACAAAACTTCTTCTTTTTTTTTTTTTTTTTTTTTCAATGTTATGGTACAATACTCCATGTTTCCAGCATGCTTATTAGTAATTTACTTAAAATTTTTGCTATCCCTATGAATCCTGAATAATAAGAGAGCACTATACTGAGACCAACACCTCATTTTTAAATACAAAACCCAGATATGTTTAAACCCTTCCTCCTCCCTGGGAGCCAAGAACATGCCTTGACTTTGGAGCAGGAGATATTTTATTTCAGCAATTCTGAAATGGAGAAACACCCAATTGATTCAGTAGCAGAAGTGTGAAATCATTTACACAGAGAACAGCCAACTGAGGCCATAATGCCGCTGCTCCTGGAGTGTCCATGCCTGAAAACAAGCCCAGCTTGTCATTTATAATCATTTTCTACTCTCTCAACAGGCAAACAACGCATTTGTCAAAATCTTATGCTGATGTTTTCAGATTTAGTTCATTAGCTCTCATTGTGTCGGTGGGAATGGATCACTTCGAACAAACACCAAACAACCTCCTTATTTTATATTAATTGTGTGTCAGCCGTAACAGGGAAAATGTAGCTTTTCCTCTCATTTCATTATGTAGTTTCAAGGCATATTGTCAATTCCAGGGACCAGAGGTAATTCTTCTCTCCCAGCCCCACTTCCGGGTTTATACTGGGTTCGTTTGGTTTAAAAACAATTCCTGCTTCCATTTCTAAATATTTTTTTCAAGCAACAAGTGATAGAACAAGAGGAAATGGCCTCAAGTTGCCATAGGTTGGATATTAGGAAAAATTTCTTCACTGAAAGGGTTGTGAGGCATTGGAACAGGCTGGCCAGGCAAGTAGTTGAGTCACCATCCCTGTAGGTATTCAAAAGATGTGTAAATGTGGTGCTCAGGGACATGGTTTAGTGGCAGACTTGGCAGTGCTAGGTTAATGGTTGGACTAGATGATCTTAGAGGTCTTTTCCAGCCTAAATGATTCTATGATTCCATTCTATGATTCCATGACTCTTCAGCTTATTTTTAGAAAAGCCAGAGATCCAAACTTCAGGGGGTAATTTACCCTAGATACAGCCAATGAACTCACTCCAGGTGGAGAAGTATCCTGAATTGCTCTTCCTCTCATAAACAATTTTCTGTTGACTCAGAACTTGTCAACATTTGGGAATTTAACGCTGAGTTTAGCTGCAAAACTCTAGTATAGACACAATTTCACCGGTCCCACCATGTTCCCAGTAACACACTATTAGCTTTGGAAACTGTAAGGACAGATCCCTTGCCAGTGTGTGCTGTGCTGATACAAATAGGGTTGTGCTTCAGCCTCAGGAGTGGTGACGGGCAGTTAGCACACCCTGCAAAAGGAGTCTTTAAATCGAGACGTGAGTGGGGAAGGAGGTGGTGGCATTTACTCACAAGAAGGAAAGCAGGCTGCATTTTCCTGTCTTTTAATTTCTCCAGCTCCTGAAAATCTCCTAATTCTTTCTGAATTGTGCTCATCCTTTTTCCAGGGTTCTTCCCTTGGTTTAGTTCAAAGCTGCCTTAATTAGGCGGACACATTGTGTCCTTAGGCCCCTCTCCCATCATGGCTGGAGTTACGAGTGGATGTGATGTTTGTGAGTTCCCATTGCCATGTAGAAGAGGGCTGTGGACAGGACATCCTCCCAGAGGGCCTGGCATTATTGAAAATAAATTTGTAGGGTATGTCTGCAGACAAAAGCTACTTCACCTTGCTAAGCCTTAAAAAAAAGGAAAAAAAAGAAAGACTCACTAGTGATAGATAGCTTGAGGTCTCTGAAGCTAACATGTTTAACAAGGTCTATTAAAAAAATCACTTAGCATATCAACCACCATATTTCTAATGCATGCACCGCTAAAGGCAATATTAGCTTTTGTGACATGTTGTTGTAACACAGTGCTGTTCGAGGATGTATCATCTCTTCTGCACACTCGGTAGGGAGGATGCATATTTGTCAGGCAGCGATCTATCTGGCAGTCTTAGATCTGACTGAGGAAAGCCTCCGGTCAGCACACACAGCAACCCTCCCTCTCCACACACAAATGGAGAAGGCTTACAAACATGTTGTAATCAAGGCATTTTGCCTTGTTTATGACTTTTTAGAATGGATATGACTATCTTGGGTACTTACCAAGGACACAGGTGCTGCTATTTTTTCTGCCACCATGTTCAATCCTTACTCTACTCTTGTGGGAGGAGAATGCTTCATAGTTTATAAGAGGCATACAAAAGTATTTTTAGAAAGGTATTCTCTGATTTAAAAGCTGTATGGGTAACAGTACAGCAAGCCTGAAACACCTAAATTGTCCCGTTGAAGGCACTTTGTCATTTGTTTAAATATTAGGGATTCGTGGCCTGTATTTGTAAGAAGTGCATCCTTCTCTCTTTTACGGAGTGAGCAGAAGTTTTCACTTAGCTTTGTGCAGTGATGCCCTGGTCATTTTCCAAAGTGGCTGCAGTTAATTTAGAAATCGGCAATGTATGCAAGGAGCTGGAGTGACGCCTTCCACCAGGCCTGGCCCTGCACTGGTCGGTAAAGAAACTCTAGATGACTTCATAAATATCTTGTGTCCAAATTTTGTCATGCCCTTGGAGTAATGGAAACTCTAACTAGATGAGGAAATCACTTACATTAATGTTAGATGGGTCGCACCTCATTGTAGCTGCAGAGTGCAACCACCGCCACTCCTCTTACGTAGCTGCAAGAAGCCAGTTGTGAACCAGTTGGCTGAAACAACAGGAATTCAGCCAAAACACAGGACTTTCACAGCTGCACAGGTACTTGAATTAGGTGGTGAAAACTTCACTGCTGCGCGTTTAGTGGATGGGAGCATATCTGTGTGAGAGAATGAGAAAGAGAGGGAAACCCAGCATGCGCATGGCATTGCCTACTGACGATGCTGGTAGCAAGAACTTTCAGGTGAGATGCTGACAGAAAGGGCTTGGTCTTCGAGCACAAGAGCTACCTTCTGTTCTTTAAATACCCTTGTGTTTAGGTGACTGGGATTTCAAATGTTCCTTAAAATTTTGTCAGTCCTTCCTCCTCTCAAAGCAAACATCACTGGGAATTTTCCCTGGCCTTTCAGATCAAAAGCAGCAAAAAGGACCTGCTGATGGTGAGAACTACACACGTTTCTACAAATAATATTTGCAAGGCATTTCTCTCCAGGATGGCCATTCCTGTATCTGATGCTGCAGTTCTCATGTAAGCCAAGACACAACAGGCTTTCATAGATCTTCTTGCTAAAATTTTTGGCTTCAGTAGGAATTTTGCTTGGGAAAAGACATCACTGTCAGTCCTTAAAGTAAGAGGAAATCCCATGGATCCTGTTTTATAGTTTGTATTTAACGTTGTCACATTAAATGTGAGAAAAATCTCTCCAATAGCCTAGTCCTTGTACATATAGGATCCTCTCATTACAGTCCTGGAAGATTTATGGTTACACAAAAGAGACATTTTCTTGGTGGAAATGAGCTAAGGCAATAAACAAATATAAAAGCTTTTATTAGAGAAGGATACATCTAGCAGGAAGTCTGGGAAATACTGATTTAATCTACTGTTCTGGGCCGCTCTTGCCAAATCTTGGTTGGAGTGAAATTCATGCTGTTTTAATTCACTGTTAAAAAATGCACATGCAGTAGCGGGAGCAGAGCAATTATTCCATTTAGCCAAGAGTCAGACTGACTTGAAAGTACCCTTCAGAATTCTTGGTTTGTCCAGCAAATGGCCAAAAATATCATAAGTTTATCAGAAAGTAAAAATGCAGTTGAGGGCACATACACCTCTTAAAACTGCATTTTTTTGGCTCGAAATCTCACAAAACAGGCTTTCATATTGTGAGATTTTATCTGCTTCCTACTTTAGGCTAAATCAGTAAGATGATAGAGAAACGGTTTGTCTGGCCTGTGGCAGTGTTCCTGATCTCCACAGAGACGCTCAAAGTATTTTGCCCAATATGACAAGTGTCCAAAACTTTTGTGCGCTAGGCATGCTGTAGCAGTTTTATGATAGGATGATATGGTTTCCCCCAAATGGGTGAAAAAAGGCTCTTGCGGAAACAGAAGGTGGTTGAAGTGTTCAGGTGCTGCGAATCACAGACTCCAGGCCCTGGAACAGCATCATTCATTTACCATCTTGCTACAATTTTACTTCTACAGTTTAAAATCTTCACATCTCCAAAAAAGAAATCATGAATTGCTCAAAATAAAGCTCATTTAGAATAGATGAGAGAAGTCACTACTTCTGACCTCATTGATCAGAAATTATTAGAGACAAAAATGAAGGAGTAATTTTGCTGAGTTTTCCCAGTACTCACTTTTTAAAATTTACACCTGGCTTTAATCTAAAGTCATCCAACTATGAGTGTTATTTTCCCACGTAATACATCCCCATGGCCTAGCAGTCTCAAGCTCACCTGCAGGAGCAGTGAGGAACCAGAGTTCTTAAAATAAGTTCATTACAGGTTTTACTAGCTTAAAATAAACTGAGATCAGCCTGGGCATGAGGTGGCTTTTTTCTTTTTAAAACCAATCTCCACATTCTACAGTCATCCAAACAACAGCCCATTATATAGCAAACACTCAATGGTCCTTATGAGAGCTAGACAAAAGGCTGATCTTTTTTAAGGCTTGTAAGAATTTATCATCACTGTCATCCTTAAATTTACTCTTCTATTGGAATTTCCTCCTTGTTTGACAACTGCTTTTTCCTTCCATCTATCACAATTTAGGGTGACTAATCAGGTTAGTCACAAACCCTTCAGAAATATACCCTCCAGGGCACTTTTTATTTTAGCTTGGGGAGGAAAGCTTTTCAATTTATAACATTTAACAGAAGCCTCTATGCCGTAACCATGAGAGTTTCTCTTTAGTTCGGATTTGCATATGCAAATTATCCAACCATCAGTTCAGTTCTCTCTTTTCACAGATGGATGAGATTTAAGGAAAGGAGAATGATCTGGAGATTGGAGGAGGAGAAGACAATTCAGGAGATCTCTCTCTGTTCTGCTACAGCACCATTGCATGACCTGCAAGGATTATAAAGTGGATGTAATAGACTAGACATTAATAGCCACTAATTAATTGGTCTGTAAGGCAGATGAAAAAATTATTATGAAGTTTATTAAAAAGTACAGACAATTTCAGAGCTACTGTTCAGTGAAAGAAAGCAATGAAATTGCAAAGGACAATGTTCATTTCACTTCAGAGACATCACAAATTTAGAGGACCCAGCTCCAGTATCTGAGAATGTGGGGATCACAGAATTGTAGAAAATCAGACACGCAGAACCCCCTGACCCAGTTCCTGACAAACGTTTGTCTAATACATGGATTTCCAAAGTGCAGCCGACAGACTTTGGCGTTTCTGTGGAGCATGTCTGGGGGGGTCTCAGGCAGATATAACAACAGTAATCCCATTAGCACTGGGCTAACCCAACTGTATGTGGAGCCCCGCTAGGAGCAACGCAAACTGGAAAAGGCTGGAAATTAGCTGTGTAACGCGTGCTTAAAGATCGCCAATCGTATAAAATTTTACAAACTGCCAAGATAATGTGTTCCTGTTCTTTGCTGCTTTAACAGCTAAAATACTTCGCCTAATGTCTAACCTTCTCTTGAAGCTCATTATTTCTTGTCCTGCCCTCGGTGGCTGTGAGGAATAGCACGTTCCTTTTCTCTTTGCAGATCTCTTTTACATATACGAAGAGTGAGCACCAAGAAATTGTTCTACAAATACATTTATCAGAAGATGAAAAGAGAAAGGTAGCACCAGATGATACCAAGGGGGTGAAGTGTTTAAAGCCTTTTTTGTATCAGTGTTCGTTTAAAAGATCAGTTGAGAGCAGGAGGCTAACAGGATTGGAAATTGAATTGAAAAAGGATAGGAGTTCAGCATAGAATAAGGAAAGAAGTAGTTAGAAAATTACATAAGCTTCATGTTTTATAATTGGCTGAACCTGATGAACTTCATCCTAGAATATTTTGAAAGTGGACTGAAATGATCTTAGATACCTGCGGCTATCTTTGAGAAGACCGGAAAAGATAGGCAAGATATCAGAAAACTGGAAAAGGGCAAATGTGGTACCACTCTTCATAGAGGAGAGGGGAAAACAGAGGAGCACAAGAATTACATGCTCCAGCTTGTTAATATTTTCAGCTCCAGGAAATATCAGGCTATTTAGTTGTTTGGAAGCACCTGGGTAAGGGAAAGGAATAACAGCTGGTGTAGGTTTGTCAAGAAAAAATCATGTCTTCTTAGTTCCTTTAACACAAGAGTGGTGAACAGAAGAGAAAGTTTGATTTTAGTTAGGATTTGACTGTGGTAGATGAGAGGTCTTAAACTGAAGGAAGAATGGTTCAGAATAAGCTGATAATAAAATACTTTAGTTGTGAGTCTCATGAAGCAGTAAGCTAGGTTGCCTTGGGAGCTTGTAGACTGTGCACTGGCAGAGATCTTTATGAACAGGTCAAAGAAATATCTATCAGGAGTGATTTAGATATTGCAGAGATTGTTTCAGGGAAAAGGAATGGATTGGACAACCTCCAAAGACCTCCCTTAGCCTTATTTTTCTGTGGTTCTTTGTCTCCTTATATCTCCTTTTCTCTAGACTGAATACGCCTCATTCTTTTTGTCTCTCTTCGTATCTCCAGTCACCCAGGCCTCTGATCACTCCTGTTTCTCTCTCCTAAATGCTTTACAATTGCTCCACTTCATTTTTGCAATGTGATATTACGAATTATAAGGTAGATGCTCTCAAATCCCCAACATGTGCCAGAATGAGGGGAAAAGATGTGGGCTCTTCTTCTACACAGCCAGTTCTGCCAGCAAAACATCCAACTCCTATTTAGAGGAAAACCTACCAGAACCTAACCATTAATAGAAGGTGGATTTTTTTTCTCATGTATCATTCATATAAAGCCACTCCTGCATTTCCTGCTTACCGGCTGAGGAAGAGATGCTTGAATATTCCAGCTCTTTTGGAGATCCAGAGAAGATGGAGATTCCCAGAAATTTCATATTTTAAGATAAAGTCAGCATTCCTATCTGCCCCAGTTGCCTGCCTTTTCAGCTTGAAGTGAAAGGAATCCCAGCAATAACAAATTCTAAATAAATAAATAAATACTGCATGAATTACTATATTCTTCTCATGGTACCATAATGGAGAAAGGTCTCCACGTTGGGCAGAGGGAATGCATGTCACTGTTTCAGTACTTAAGAATCAGAATTGATTCACTGCACAGAGCAAAATAGCAGCTGTGTTCAGATCTCAGCCTTTCACTGGAGGGAAAGAATAGTTTTCACTTATAAAAACGAGTACGTGTCTTTATTCTGTCATGGGATAATGATGCACCTTGGGCCTGATCCAAAGCTCCCTGAAATCCAGAGAAAGACTCATGTTGGCCTCTGTGCACTCTTAACCAAAGAGAAGAATTTTTCAGAGCTTCCCCTTGCTCTCCTTTTCTCTCCACGCTGGAATCCCACACCACAGCTTGCCTGCCTGGTAAATAATGAGCACCAACAAATAAAATCTACAAGGGCAGCAAAAAGATGTTTAAAGACACATCGGCAGTGCAGGGTTCAAACTTCAGTGCTCGTACTCAGTGCAGTGTAGATGGCCAAGGTGCAGCTCATGGCCTTGGAGCCACCTGCCTGCAGCAGCTCCATATGCACAGATGCCTGGGGGGAAACATGGACACTGTTCTCCAGCCCCTGTGACAGGCCTGGTGGCCTTCAGCACTGGGCAAGGTGAGCTGTGGCGGGTAGCAATGCCTCCAGCAGCCCTTTGGTGGAGTTTGGCTGGCTGAAGCTTTGTGAGATGGTATGGTCCCACAAGGAACCAGATGGGCTCACTGACCCCTCAGAAAACCAGTAATTTCTCTTGGATGGTCAGCTTTTAATCACCAGCATCAGCCCATTCTTGAGGAAAACGATAGATCCAGGCAGCAGCAGGAGAGAGGGCAGGATTGCCTCTTCTGGTGGCAGGCTGCCCTGGATTGCCTTAATATTCATCCTAAAACTGCACTCATATTCTCTTCACCACAGGTTAGCCAAATCACCTGAACTTCCTTGAAAAGCTGTAATCATAACATCAAAAACCTTTATTATTTATTACTGCAGAATTATCACTGGGAGACCAAAGGTCTGTGACAGCTTGCTTGCAATGTCTAAGAATCACACTTTATACTGGAAGAAACAAAATTCCCCCTCAGATTTTCTTTACCAAAAAAAAAAAAAAGGAAAAGAAAGCAAACTGAAGCAAACGGCTCTGCTTGTCTAAGTGAAGAAGAAAAAATTGTTGCTTAGATCATTTACAGAAAAGAGACTAGTTCATTCTTTCCTATTAGGGAGAAAAGAAACCCTGTTCCACCAAAACTCTTTGAAGATTCATGCAGGCACTTCCAACCGCAGTCCAAGATGGCCTGGAAGAGGAGGACCTCCACAAAGCTTTAGAGCGGTAGCCCTGTGATTGCGGTACAGCATATCCCTTGCTTTTTTTTTTTTTTTAAACTATCCTCTTGCAGACAGAGACAAGAAAAGAAAAAGTGAAGAAACTTAAACAGCAGCCTTCCCTCCCCAAGCTCCACAGACATCCAGATCACCAGATAAAGAGCAGTCCTGGAAGGAGTCTGCACTCTTCTTCTGCCAGAAGCATTTGAAAAAAGATTTGGGCTCTTGCAGACCAGGGTGCTTTTCTGAATAGGTCTCTGCACAGCGAAAGACAATTGATATTCTTCTTTCAGCCTCTTCCCCAGACAATAGTGGTTTACAAAGACAGAGAAACAGAGGAAAGGATCAGATCCGAAGGGGAGCGTTAAATATTTCACTCTCCTGTTAGCTGAAAAAATCGTTTGACACCTCCCACTTTCCAGGTGGTTGCTTCTGGTCTCTCTATTCTTGTCTTGGTTTTTGGGTTAAATCTCATACTCAAAGATTTGGGGCAAGAAGAGGGTGAGGTTAGAGGAAAACTTGATCTGGAGGTGCCCTGAAACAGATACAAAGGAGGGAGGCTGATCTTACAGCTGGAATGTAATGCCAGATTTACCACAGGGATTTTGCAGGTGATGGACATGTCACTCATTTGCCTGTTAGGATCCTGAAACCGAAGGTACCCAAAGAGGATGAGAGCCTTCATGCTTGTCTTCCTACTGTATATGGTGTGTGCAAGCCATGCCAGGAGCAGCACCCAGCAATATCCTGGTTTGCCGCCATACATGCAGGCCTCCTGGGAGGACCCAGACTCTGCAGGTCAGGACTCAGAGCTGCTGAAGGGAAGGGTGTGCTTGCTGCCCAGCCCATGCTCAGAGAGCTCACTTTGGATGCTAGCGTCAAGGTGTCTGTATCACACGAACCGCTGGTGCAACTGGAAATTGTTGTTATCCCATGCTGGAGCTAAAGCAGTGCACAGACAGACAGGGGCTACTCTGTGACACTGGGACAGAGATGTCCAGATGAAACCAGCCGCAGGGAGCTCATCTTGCTCCTTCCCTCTCTATTTGCCCTTCAGGGAAAGACCTTCCATTTCATGGTGACCACCCCAACTCCTTTCACAATTACTACCATTTGAATGTATAATTCATGTGATGTTTGCAGAACCGAAGCCATGTTAGGGAGTCACACAGAGCTGTTCCAAAAATTTGGATTGCCTCCTGTAACTTGCAAGGGGTGTCAGTTTTCTTTAAATCTGCCCTCTTGTTCCAGCTCTGTGTGTGTATGTGTGTGTGTAAGCGCCTGCAGGGGAAGATGGGAAACAGGTACAGCATGGAGTTATTTTCCACCCTTGAGATGTTGCCAGCGCATTTCCTCTGAGGACTTTGGCAAATGTTCCTGCAGACTGTACTGTGAGAACAGGCTTTGCTTCCTCTTTGCTTTATGGCAGAGGTGGCCTCTTATTTGGCTGGAGCTAGATTTTTTATTACTGGAAATTATTGGATGAAGATGCTGGAGATATCAGAAGGATGAAAACACATGTTCTCGCTACCAGGCTGCACTTCTTTTGTTGCTATAGGCATGGGCAAAGGAAGTTAGTTCATTGGCTAATTTGATTTTAGGAATCTGCTGATCCAGTCTTGTGCATCCTCACATCTATCCATCAAACCTTCCGTCTAATCCTCTGTACACAAATAAATATAAATATAAATATGTGCGTGTGTCTGTATACAAACACACTCTTCCAAGTGTGTACATGGTTCATCCTCACAGAAAGGCTGGTCACTTCTCACCTTGGTTTGGATCCAGTTCTCAATCTGAAATCCAGATGTAACTGTGTCTTAAGTATTTAATGCCAGCAAGAGACTTTTGCAATGGTTTTACAAGGTCATAAGGCAGCACTGCTTTGAACAGTGAAAGATCGTTTAGTAGGACTTACTTAAGATACATATATATATATACACACACATATGTTTTTTAATTGAGAGGTTAAAGTTTTTTGCTTTTTTCACTGTGGAGAAAGATAGCACAGTTTCGTTACTTTAGGGGGCGGTTTGCAATTCACTTTTTTGCTCTAACAGTTTGGGAATATCTTATATTTCCAGGTCAATTGAGAGGAATCTTAGAGGTGTTTGCTTATGGCGGTCATTCCTTAGCACAGAAATCCTTTCTCCCAAACTCTCATTAGGCATTTAAATGAAATAGTTTTGTCCAAACAAGCAAAAAGCTGCTCACTAATTGTTCTGATCAAACCTCCCTTTTAGGGTTTGTTAATGTAGGTCAAGCCCGGGTTTGAACCCTGACTCAGGTCAGGTTGGAGCTGTCAATGCAAGGCTGCTGTGCCCCAAGCCTTCAGGCTCCGGCACCCCCCTCCCAGGCAGGGTGTCTGGCTCAGCTGGAAAGCCCAGCTCTACTCTGCAGTGAGGTTTAAATGGGAGATGAGGAGGAAGCTCCCAAGCACCCATCAGCCATTTCTGCTTAAGTTGTACCAGGCTCTCCCTTTGTCCCACACCCCAGCCCTCCACAGCCCTCCCACTGAGAACTTCTCCATCCCTTCTCGAATGAAGCCACAACATCTACTTTCTCTTCCATTTTAGACTGAAATTTAACATCATCCTCAATATAAGCCACACCGAGGCACTGTTTGTGGTCACAAATGCCCACAGAATATTTTTCAGTTCTCTGTGAGGAAACTGCCCTGCTGCTAATACCTTCGCAACTGTTTGCTGTGGCAGAAAGGTCAGAAAACAAAAGCTGGGCCTCCATTTAGCATTTTTACCACGTGTATCCAGTGCGTGTGTTTGTGTGTGAGGATGGGACCTGCATCTGCACAGAGCAGACAGACAGAGGAGCTTTTGGCTGGAACCATGAGGTTGTGAAATGCTCGATGCCTTGACCTGTAACACACGACTGTAAATTCCTCAGCTCTTGTTATGTTTTCCAGAGGTCATGGTCTTTAACAGTTTATTTAGTGGAGGAGGAGGAAAGAAGCCCTTTGTATTGTTGAGCAGCACACGATAGTTTCCCTCAGCCTGGCAGCTGGTGCTGACACAGGGCTGTTCTTCAGGTGTTACTTTGATGGATGGTGCCCCCGACAGCCGAAGAGCAGCAGGGGTGGTGGCAGCCTCCACTTACCGCCTTTGGTTGAAGAAGAACCTGTGGAGATTGCCCGAGCGGGAGCCGGTGGTGCCTTCCCAGCGTTTTCAATGCATTTCAGATGGAGGCTGAGCTTTGCTCCAGCCTGATTGCCAGTGGCAATGGCCTGCTGAAGTGAACTTTTGCTGTGATGCAGCGCACGCACAACTGAATGCTTGCGGTGACAGGTCTACATTAGTATGAAATCCAGCAGATTAAGCAAGGCTGGAGTCCTAGGGCTAAAGACCTTTAGTATCTCCAGCATGGGGAGGAGCAGACGCTATTTTATTGTGCTGTAAACTGTCTTTGCACAGCAAAGCAACCTGGCACTGTGATCTCCGTGAATCACGGCTCCCTGCTTCAGCCTGGGATGTTCCTACATCCATGATTATTTTGGTACTCAGGGACACTATGGTACTGAGATAGCTGCTTTGAGTCACCCTCCCAGAGGCACTACCAGCTCCTTTTTGGCTGGTGGCAGTACAAGTCTGAACTCGATGTTCCTAGTGCTGGTAAAAATAGCACCAGGATGCTCCAAGTGTCCCTGACAAGAACAGAAAGCTCCCAGGCCAGTCAGACTCCATCTGGGACAGAGACCAGCCCACACCCAGTTTTTATTCTGCAACATTGAAGTTAAGAGCTGAAGAAGAGGGTTCAGAGTTGTAGAAGTGAAGATCTCATGCCTTTCTATGCAAGCACTTCTTCACCTTGTTACCTCGATAAATGTTGTTTCTTCCGCTAACAGCTTTGCAGTTACAAGGAGCTATAGCAGAGCCCAAAGTGACTGCTGGCAGCACTTGTTGTTTTGTGACACCTGGACTAGGAAATGCATTGTGTGAGACTGAACTCATTTTGGATGTGAGGAAACAGGAGTGTAAACTGACCGTAGCTAGATGTGACTCCCGACCCACCTTGTGCACTAATCCAGATTCACACACCTCACAGATTTGCTGTGAGGTCCTGATCCAAGGTCCATTGAAAAATACTTATTCAGTATACTGCTGTAGGTTTGGGATGTAAAGATCTACAGCATTTTATTTTTTACTATCTGCCTATTTTTCCCAAGGAGAGGATAGTCCTGCCACATTAACTGTCTGGCCAGACAGCTGAGGACAAGCATGCTGCCTGTCAGGCTCTGACACCACTTGTGCTGAAAGAGTTTGCCAAACTGGTTGACCCAGCTGGCATTGAGAGCTTAACAGAAAAAAAAAAAAAAAAAGGAAGATAAAAATATACAATTTCCTCTGTGTGCGGCTGTATTACAGAAAACCAGGTGACAGAAAATGCACATAAGTAGAATGGGGGTGAAGGCAAGCTACAAGACCTTCCCAAGCAGCAAAACACTGATAAGCTGAAGGTCTCATGTGTTTACATTTTCACATGGAGGGTTGAAGTAAAAAAGAAAGTTTCTGATGCAAACATATAAAAAACCTTCTCCGTTCCCATCTCTCTCTTTCTGTGTCTTTAACTACATGTCTTTCCACCTTTTTAATTTTAAAACGCATGTGGGTTAAGCCTAGAATTTCCTGTGGCTAAGAGGAATGGGGTCTGATTGATCGTAATAAGGGACAGTCTAAATGAAGTGCTTGGACTTGCCCCGGGCGCTTCTATCTGCAGGTGCTGGGAGCCCTTGCCAATGCGAATGACTTTTTGGAACACAAGTGATTATTTACTGCTGAACCAAGCCAAAGGCTATGCTTTTCCTTGCAGCTCACAGCCCTCGGCCTCCAACAGGAAATGTATTTAGTTTTCAAATCCCTCTCCGACCAAAAAGAAATTCCAGCAAAATAGCAATAAACATTGACAGAGTCTCCTCTTCTGTAGGAAAAACATGAGCTTGGGTTTAAAATGAAATATCCTGTGACTAATCTACTCTAGGAGTGGGACAGGGTCACGCTGTAGTGTGTGGGAGTCAGCAAGATGACCTGAGAGCAGGCTACCCCACCCGATTTGCCACCCACCCCCCTTCACAAACTCAGTATATCACCAACATGATGTTTTCAAACAACAACTGCAAAAGGGCTCGCTGTTTGATCCTCCTCTTCTCAGTTTGTCATTGATTTCCCCCATCAAAATAGTTTGTGCAACGAATCCCAGCTGTATTGCTGGCACTTTGCTCGACAGTAAATACAATCCAAATGTTAATTCTTTGGAGCTGAGAGCTCCGTGCCAAGAAATGAATAATCTGTGCGAGGCTAAACAAACAGTTTATTGATGGGGTGGGGTGGGGTGCAGGTGGGGGGCGGCTGGGCTGAGGAGCAGGCAGGCCCAACCAGAAGGACATCAAAGCTGCTTCTGTCAGAAGACTTGGTCACATGTGATTTGTTTTCTCTCTCCACTAACACAGTTACGTGTTAAACTACTAATACTCCCAGGCAGCAGTGCGAGTGCTTTCCAGCAGGCAGGAGAAGCAGATGTTTGCATCCTACCCATCTCAGCTCGCCCTCTTTGTCTTTGTGTTGCAGGAGATCGGTGGGTGCTGAGATCCCGGCCACCACGCCACGTGGTGGCTTCATCTCCACTTGATAAATGGGGAAAATGAGGTGATTTGGAAGTCAATAGCGGCATTTCTCTGGCAGCTGACTGGAGTGTGGCAGGGCTACTCTGCTGAAATTTAAACCAATAGATGGAAATTCCCTTTTTCAAACTTTGCACCTTCTGGCTTTTTCTTCCAGGTTGTCTAGGAGGTCAAGAACAGAAGCAGGATTAGAGCCAAAGCCCCCTGAGCCTCAGGCCAGCTATGGTGCCCTCTACTCATTACGAATGATACTGGGCCCTGACCAACGCTAAGTGCTGTAGAAATCTACTTTGCAAAATTTGGGCAGAAGCCAGGGCAGATCCTTGGGAATGCTGCCCAGCCGTGTCCCATGCCTCCACCAACATGCTACACCGTAACAGCCCGCTGTCTGGACTTTTAGGGGGGGGACTGGGCTGTACTTGAAACCCATGCCCAGTAAAATGCACACACACATGTTTCAGTCTTAATTTTAAAAACAAAAGATGAGGTGGAGGTGCTCCCTGGCTACCAGCCTGGCCCCATGTTGGCAGGAAGAGGGGAGGGCCTGCAGCACAGGGGTCCAAGAAATAAAAGGTAGGAAAAGTCACTGGTGAGGGGCTGTGATGGTTGATTACGGAGCTGCATGCATGAGTAGTTAATTCCATCCAGGGTTCATCTAACTCAGTTACTGTTGTGGGCATTTAGATAGCGGATAACTCATGCTGTCATTAACCTGTCAGCATTACAGCACGAAGATTATATCTTCACAAGAACATATTGATCCAGAAAGGGACGTGTTAAGCATGACCAAGCTATTTCTATGCTGTCTTTTACCACCTGCTTTTCCCCGATCAAAGATGCTTGATGTGTGTGGTCAGTGCAAGGAAAGCCATGTTTTCCTCTGGGCTGCATAGATACTTCTCTTTGTCCTCTTCTCAATTATCTTGGGTGCAATCTAAATATCTGGTTGCTTATCTGGCCCCTTCCTTTTCATGCTGATGGAGCAGCAAAGGAAAGATAGCTGTTTCTGACCACCTATCACAGCCTTTTTCAGAGAGACTTGTGATTGCTGTGTGTGCTCTAAGCAGCGCAGAGGCAGGGTGGCTCTGAATTGGAAGCTGAGCATGTGACACAGGACATTGCTGGAGCTAAGAAGTCCTGCCCAGCAGATGACTTAACAGCTCAAGGATTACAAGGTTTTGGATCAGAAAGGGGTTTCTCCAGATATTCAGAGCTTGAGAAGAGTTTACCAGGGTGTGCTGGCTACAGATGTATTGCAGCACCTGGTCTCCTCCATGGCCCACCAGTGAACAACAACCTCCAGCCTCTGTGAAGAGGTTGGACAACAGTGTGCAGGGCACAAGGAGAGGACAAGGGTGACAGCCATAAACATGCTGACATTTGTGTGCACTGAAAAGCTAGAATTAGAACCACTGCACTGGCAAATCCACCTAGGAGAAATGGTGTTTTAAGGATGCTGGAGTTCTTCTGATGGCATAGCATATCCATTCCCAAAGGGAGTAAGTCTGTTGTTCCCAACCTGGGATAACTAGAGACGGTCCCCAGAACCATGGCAGGTTTTGCTTCCGCTGTTTTCAGGTGGCCAAATGAGGACAGGATCATGTGATGGTCCATGAGAAATCTAGATGGTAGACAAGGACTAAAAGTGTAGCTGTAGGAATGAGCCACACTTAGCAGCAGGACATCTTGTCCGTTACTGATTGGCACCAGCATTTTTCACAGCACGGTGGTGTTAGCTAAAGGTAGGATTTTTTCTCTCCCTATCTCATGTAGATTGGCAAAGCTTTCCGAAGGAGACTTTTGCAGTATGAGGTCAAAATTCCCTAGCATCAGCTTAAAAATGCAGATAGTGGCATTGCTTCCCCTAGACAGAAAACTGCCTTTCTGTGAGCTGATTGGACTCTGAAAGGCAGGTAAGATTTTGTTTCTTGTTCCTGGTTCCCCAACTTTGGGCATGTGAGCAGCAGGCTGGTTGTGTTGAGCTGAATGTATTTTGCTTATTGCTTATGCGAGAAAATAAAAGTACCCAATAGCTGAGACCCTCCCCAGTGGCTCTGCACACTCTGTTGCCATCCGGACCTGCTCATTATGGAAAGGGAGAGGAAGTGGTGGGGCTTCTTTTCCCCTTGCTCACCCCAAAGCACAGCCTGAAACATGAGTAGCATTGCAACACTTTCCTCTTTCCTTTCCCAGTGAGTGTCCGCTCAGCACAGCCTTGTGCTTTGAGGCTCTAACTGGTGTTACCTGGGGAAGCATGAGAGGCCAAAAGTCTCCCCAAGTCAAACTTGGCATCTGAATGCTGACATTGTTTAGGCAAATCCTTGCTCTAAGGCTCTTGAGATGAAAACGTTTTCAATACTGCAGTGGGAACTGGCAGCTCTTGATTACAAGGCAGGTGGAGGTTGAATGAGCACGTGTGGCTGGTCCAAAGTCCTCCCATCTCAGATCTGGAGTCTCTACCATGTGTTGGCAGCTGAGTGCTGGAGAGCTGGTGGATGTCCACAGGGCATTACACACGTATGCAAGTGCATGCATGCACTGTTCAAGTGCTCATAAAAAGTGCCTGTGTTTTATTTACTCGAACAGCACTAGGGTTCTGGGTGGAGGACAAAGTGACACTTCATCTCCCCTTAAATGCAACCACAAATTAGGACTAAACATTAAGAGCAGAGCAAAAAGCTGGCAAACTTGTGTGTCTGCACATGACAACACTGGAGCAAGCTCTTCCTCGCCAGCCTCCCAGCTAAACTGGCCCTTTGCAAAAAGGCAATACTGCCTTAGCAGGGGCTGTACAATCATGGCTATTCCTTGTACACTGGCCACACAATAATATACCACCAAAAAAAAAAAAGAGAGAGAGAGAGAGAGAGAGGAAGAGAAACGAGTGTTCTTAACAAAAGCAGAATAATATGCTAAGGCAAGGCTGTCTGTGATGTGCTGTTTGAAAGCAGGCGGGCATTGAGTTGTCGTTACCAGCCTCCATCATTTGAGGGCACCCTAGTCTTTGATGTCGGCTGCAATTAGCTGCAGGAGTAGTGTAGCAGCCATCTCTCGTGATGGCAAGTCGGCTTTCATTGAAATGCTCTCTTTCCTCCAACCCTCTAGGTCAATGCTGCTGGGACTTGCTTCTTTAGTGATGGCAGGAGCACATGCTGGGCTTGCAGATCACCAGTCTTATTGGTGTGTTGGGGATTGGAGGTGAATTGCCTAAAGGGGGGATGCACTGGCATGCCAACACTGCTATTGATTAATGCTAATTATCATTTAATTTAACCTCCAATTAGTTTTAATCAATTGTCACATTCTCCCACAGTATTTCTGCGAGGCTGATGTACGGTAAGGAGGATAATTGTCTTGAGCTTTTCCTTGCTTCCCAGATGGCTATTTTCTATCTCTTTTGCTGTTAATAGAGCTGGGTGCATAATTTATTTGCCAAATTTAGCTGCTGCTGCTTCCGTGCCTCAGAATTGTCTGTAAGCATAGTTTGAGTGTGTTGCTTGATCCAAAACTTCTCATCGCATAATATCAGTTCTTGGTCTGTAGAGTGCTTTACAGCCATTTGATCCTGGAAATTCAAGCAGGGTGGTTTCACTTTGATCAGGCATGTGGTGGGGTCGCATGGACCTGGCCCCAGTGTTGCTGTCAGTCATAACTCTGGGGATCCAATTTTGCATGAATTTTCCATAATTTTTTTTTAAAAGAATGGTCACATTAATGTTTCTGTCACCTGGAGCATTTCCCTTCGAAAGGGTAAAGCAGAGAGAAAGAGAAGTTATATCTGTCTGTCTGGGTGGATCATCTCCAGGTCTTGAGTCCAGGCTCTAGCAATCAGCACCAGCTCAACTTCTTCTCCCAAGGGACTGACTCCTCTCTGTTACAGGCACCAGCCCTATTAACACTCTCTTATGTGGTCTTTCCATTACAGTTGGAGAGCCTGTTTTTTTCTTATTATCTCTATGATGGCCTGGCCTTTTCATGTTGTTTTTGAATGGACGGTGGCAAAATATATTCATTGGTACTTGTCCAATGTTAATAATAGCTATGTCTGTCCAAGTGAATTACAAAAAAATATCAATTCATTAATCATTCCCACTGATTTTGTGTACATCACTGATGAAACATCAGGCAACATTCCCTGAAGGTCAATAAATTAGGGCAGTTATCCAAAATTACTTTCTGAGATCTCTCTGAAAGCTGAAGGAAAAGTGAGCAGAGCACAGTCCCATCTATTCTTGCTGAGGATCAAAAGCAACTCAACAATACCTCAGGGCATCAAAGACAGCTGATAGATCTAACAATAACATCTTGGAGCCCTGATATTCATCTGTAACCTGGACTGCCCATGCAGTGCAGTCTCTGTGCTGTACTCTGTCTGTACCCAGACCGAGATAGGTCAAGAAAGGCTGAGATAGTCAGGTACTCAGGGAATTCGCTTCCCTTCACAACTTTCTCATTAACCATGCCCACACTTGAAGAACAGAAACAACACAGCCAGATTGCCAGCATCCAGTAATAGCTTGTTTGGGGGCCTTTCCTGCACTTTCCAGAGATATCCAGCATTTGCCAGCTATCCCAATGTTGGACAGAACGGTCTCTTCCCCCAGCCCCGTGCCAGGTAGCTACGGCACTGATCAAAAGCCGTGGTGGATGACATGGGTTCAGTTCAGCTGGTGGGCAGGTCACGTCCCTGCCACCAGCACCGCTGCTCGTCTTCGAGCCTCTGCCGCGACCTGAAGGGAGGCAGGGGTGGTGCGGGAGGCAGCTGTGCTTCCAGCCTCCCCACGTCCTGCCACCAGGCTAAGCCTGGGTGCCTGATCTCAGAGGGCACTCTTCCCTTCCCTGCAGCAGGCAGAAAGAACCTCGTTGCTGGAGGACTGAGAACCTCCAGCGTGGCTGGAATCAGGAGAACTCGGGTGCCTCATAGAAGCACATAGTTCATCACAGGAATATGTCCCGACTTATTTATTTTTCTAGTTTTATTTCAGGAAACAAAAGATCAGCTTATGTCTACCAGTGGGCTCTTCCTCCTACCCTACCCAACCCATTCTGTCCTCAGTGGGTCAAGTTACGTGGGCTCAGATGTCCCAGGCAGATAGTTATGACTTGGTTCAACATTATTTCATTATAGCCACTTAAGTTACAGGAGAACTTTAGTGAAAAATAAAACTATGGTAAAGTAAATCCATTGCTCCATAGAAATGAAAGCTGACCCCATACTCGCCTTTGTGCATGGGCTGGATAACAAACCCATTGTGAGATTAAAATGAAAAAAGAAAGAAAGCCAAAGCTTGTTTTGTTCATATAAACATGGGACTTTCGATTTACTTTTCACAGAGCTTTGACTGGGCAACAGAAGAAATGTGAGCTATCTCACAATGTTCCCTTGGCATAACATGGTGCTTTCAGCCTCATTATTATTGCATTATATGTAGCACATCTGTTACTGGTCAGGAGCCAAACTATTTAATTCTATTAGATACATCTATACAGCTAAGTGATAATCTACACCAGGTTTATGGAACAAGCACTTAATTCTTGGCAGGGAGCAGCTCAAGACTTGATACAAGAGCAACAGAATATATGCAGTGTAGTTGTAGATCAGTGTCAGAAACTGGCCAGAAATCATTTCTGCATTCTTCGGCATGCAGGCATTCCAGTGTGGGAAACTATTCATTCAATTTATTGTTCTAACATCTGTAAGTTATTGGGCGGGGGGAAGGGAGAGGGAGGGGAGGAAAACGCTCAGAGGGAAAAACGTTTACCTAAAAAAATACTAACTCTTTCAGGGGGTTTCATGTCAGCACTCTGTAAATAATAGGAGCCTTTTAATGCACATGTGGTAGTATTTACCTTGTGGAGAGGTACACAGAATCCTGTCTTGTTCAGAAAGTTTTCTGCCCTGATGCTGCTCGGGCATATAGTTTTAGCTGAACGTATTTTGTCTTCTTCCACCTTTCATCATGCTGAACACAACTGCTAAAACCAAGGTCACGTTGCGCTGCCTCTGCTTGCCTGCCTCAGTGCAGGCTGAAACTCAGGGCATTGGGCTGGCAGAAGGAGCTGTGCTCCCATGGAAGGGCAGGCAGCAGCTCCGATGTTTCCAGCTAGCAGTTTTGCATCCCAGTGCTTTTTTCCTCCCCTCACTGACAGACCCTTCCAAACTTCGGGAGAAAGAAGCTGCAAAGCACGTGTCCTTCCCAGAAAGGGCAAGTAAACATGGTTTTACCCCCATTTTTAGAGAGGAGGAGGAAGGGCACTGCGAGGTGATGACTTGCTTAGGGTTGCACAGGATGTCTGTGGCAGGGCTGGAACAGGGGCCAACTCTCTGAACTGTCAACAGCACCTCTACCTTTATCCATCAGACCATCCTTCCTTCCTGTATGCTGAAGAATTGAAACAATCCTGAAAACAAAAAAAAAAGGATGGTCTCCACCTGCAGAATTTTCTGACCTTCCACTGACTGGGCTTTTCTTTTCCTCCTTGTTTTTCTCTCCCTGTTTTTTGTCTCTCTGTGGAAGTAATTGGATATATTTCTGAAGGAAGTGATGTCAGGAGACCTGGGTGTTCCAAGAATAGTTATTTCCATATGATCCGAACAGGTTCTTACATACTGTGACACATACATTGTTGTAATTTAAGCATATCTGGTTCTTTGGACTGAAGGCCATTTGTAAGAGTCTCCAGCTGGAGAGGAATTCATTTACTTACAGCCTTCGGGGAGCAGCAGCATCTTTAACTCTCTGTTGTCTCCAGAGCTCTCTCCTTCCCCAGCATCAGGCGTCTGAAATTTCCCTGAACCATCTTATCCTGAGCCTGACCCAAACCTCTCTGGAGTCAGGCAGAACATCTACTGTGATTTCAGAGATCCTGCTCTGCTGTGCGTGAATGGAGCTGCCACAGGGCATTGCAGGGAGCAGACTGGTAATGCCAGTGACCATGGCCATTCCTGTTCATCACCAGTGGTACCTAAGTTCTTACATGAAAAACCCAGTCCTGGCACCTGAATTTACAAGCTAAACTCAGGAGAATAAAAAAAAAGGGGCTGTAAATGAAGGGAAGATGCTATACTGTAATGCTACAGTATATTTAGGCTCTGAGCTCTGGGGACAAGTGCTGCCTTTCTCTCTTCTGTGGGGTTGTAGAGCATCTGATACTGTAGAGTCCTGGCTCACAGGACCAGAGGTCTGACAGGTGACCACAGTGCAAAAATAATAGCATTAAATACCAGTAATAGCATAATGAGGTAATAAGTAGTAATAAAACCTTGGCGGGAGGCCAAGTAGAAGGGTCTCCAGAGGCTGTGCTGCCCACTGTTACTCATGCTCCTGAATTATACATGGGATTCAAATCTAAGTGAAGTCGGAAGGTGTCAAAGAAAGGAGGATCCTGCTTAACGTGCATCCACAGCGCTTCTGACAACCAAGAGCAATGCCAAGTCTTGTCACTGGCTTTGGTGCTTTCAGAGGCCGTTTGAAAACTGCCTCATGATTCAGCATGATACCTGTGCTTCCCAAGTGCTTCCCAAGCCAGAGGTGCCCAAAGCAAACCCAGTGATAAGCTCAGGTTTATTAGGTCTCTGACACAGCCCTGACCTGCCTTCTCCCTCCAGCCGTAGGCCTTGGGCAGAGCCGGTCAGGAGGCACTGGTCATTGCTAACAATAGCAATTTGTACGGGATTTGTCAACACGTAGACTTGTAAAAGCTAATATCCCAGTGGCTGTGTTTCTTTTCATTAAACAAATAACTCACACCCCTACATGGCCTGGGGATGCCCCCTAGGGGGCTCAAGGAAGGAAGGAGCCACCGGTTGCTGCACCTCTGACCTCCAGCAGTGTTTTTCAAGCAGAACGAGCGGGCACAGCCTTTATACCAATGAACCTACTCCTTCCACGGCCGGGAAGAACTTTGAAGATTTCAGGTACTTGAAAATAGGATTAAAAAAATGGTAAGAAAAGTAAAATGATGTTTTTACTGTTTATTTTCCCTCAGCTTTTATAACTGCCCCTGAGTGCTGTACCTTGCAGCCGTGTCTGCCAGTTGCAGGCATGCTGGAGGCACATGCTGATACCCAGCAGTTTTGTTGTGCATGGCAGCAACTGTACAGTCACTGCCCTGCGTATGGGACAGTGCAGGCAGAGTTCTCGATGACTGTCAAGGCCACGGACAGCTGGGGCCCCCACAAATGCCCTTCAATCTTTTCATGCTTGTGAGCCTCCAGTTTCCCATGCAAACCCCACCAGCAGCTTTGCAAGGGCAGGACGCTGTTCTGCTGATGCGGATGTGCTAGAGCCTGCTTATGCAAATGCTTTCCCTGTTAGCAAAACTCATGTTCAAAATGTTGAAGGCATTTCCAGCTGCAACCACTCTTTCTTTTTGTGGCATTATTTCTCTCTTTTCTGCCTCAGCATACAGCTCCTCAGCCATGCCAATGAGGCAGCTTGGCGTTGGGCTGCAGACTGGACTATTGTGGTTAACAACTTTAAAACTTTCCAAAATAAAGGTGTTTTTTTGGGTTTGGTTTGGGTTTGGTTTGGGTCCACATCGTTTCAGCAAGACTGGTGTGCCTGGTAGCACAAAGATTATGTACTAAAATGAGGTGATTTATGCAGGCAGGGCAGTAAAAGGGGCTAAGTAGGGAAAATCATATATTTATTATAAGAATCAGCCTCCTAAGAGTGACCCTTGCTCTCCCAGAAGTCTGCAGTTCAGAAGTTTAAAACTGCTGATGTGATAATGCTCATTCCTGATGCTGGGCTTCAAAAAAAGACTCTCACCCATCCTCTGTGCAATCTTCCTTTTACATATTATTTGCTTAATGCTTGACAGGCATCTGTTATCCCCAGAAAGCGCCAGCACACAAAATATTTTTCTTACTATTTTCTTGCCCTTGTCAGATCTTGTCCAGAGTGAAGCAGCCAGGGACAAGATGTCACAACACTATTGCAAAAAGATGCGTGAAAAGCATTTAATTTCCAGTGCTCTTCCTAGGATATTTGTTCTTGCACTCTTCCCAAGAGAGAAGAAGATGCAAATGGAAAGCCCCAAGGGGACCAGCTTGTTGTTACTTATGATTAAGCCTTAAAACCAGATGGAGGATCTAAGCTACAGGTTCCAGTCCTGGTATTTTGCCTAACAGAGCACACCATGTTCCTGGAGCTTCAGCTGGGCTGAAAGCCTTGGCTTTGGTACCATCATAAAGCCACCTTTGGGGAAGTCAAGGTGTTTCTGTCATCCACTGTTGTCAGTTATAATCCACTTGGACCACTCCAAGGAATACAGCCAGCCAGTGTAAGGAAATATTCATGAATCCATAAAGTCTGTCCGTCTACAAATACAAGATACATTTCCCTGGACAAGATCAGCATGAGACTGTGGAGGGAACAACAGGACCAAAAAAGCCAAGCAGAATAGCCCCTGGGGTAGTGGAGATCTGCTGACAGCTAGTGCTGCTGACGGAGAAATCCCTGGCCAGCAATAGTTCAGTGGTTACGGTGCTGGGCAGGGTTTCAAGTGCTGGGCAAGGTTTCAAGAGGCTTGGGTTTGTTTCTTGCTTTTCCTAAAGATTTCTGTGCCCCAACTCCCTACAGGTAGAGTTGGTAGGGGATTGCACACCTTCTTGAATGTGGTGAGGGTAACACGCAGCGATTGGCCCTATAAGGCCCTATAAATCCCACACAGTTATAGATCCAGTGGCATTGCACTGCCCGCTAGAGCCTACAAGTTCTCCACATGAGGTATAAAACAACTATTAAATCATCCATAATGCAGCCAACTTAACTGTAATTCCAAAAAGCGCGGATTTAGGACAAGTAGCTAACGGAACTGGTTTGAAAATATGGGAATCTTCTCAAGGGAAAATTTAAAATAGCTTTTGCATTTATTTTGTGAATTTGCTTGCTTGTTTTTAGTTAGTTGAGTAAACTTTTCTTTCTTCCCTTCAGCAGCTTTTGTTCTCTCCTTTATTCTTTCTCATTTTGTCATTAGAAAAACAGAAGGGAGGAAGGGCATGAAAACAGGGAAGGAAGAGGCACAGAATACTGAAAATCTTCAAGCCTTGCTGGTTGTTTTTTCGGGTCATAATTTTTTTTGTTGTTTCAAAAATGAAAATGTTTGCACAAAACAGACATTTCTGTCCCGTGAAATGGGTTGTTCTCCACTGGACAGCATGGCTGAATTGAAGAGGCCAAACATCCCAAGGCCTTGTCTTCTTCATTTGCACCTGGAGAAACTGAAGTGAAGCACCAAAGCACGGACCCTGAGACCACAAAGTGGGAGCAGCATCAGATATGTAGACCACAGGGATCCCTGGGTCTCTCCTAGGTCCAGAACATCGCTGCTCACAAGGCACCTACATGAGGTTTTCTCCTGCAACATGACCACATCGTGCAGAAACAGAGCCTGGAGGGCTTCCCTCTCCCCCTGCACACACACAAAAATCTCCCCTACACCACCAAAGCGCCCTCAAATAATTTTTCAGAGCTGCTTCTGTGGAGGAAGGGGAGGGAGCAGCCGCGCACGGGCTCAGCGGCGGGTGGCAGCGGGCAGGTGAAGCACGGCGTGCTGCTGGCGTGGGCCGGTGGCAGGCGGGCAGGCAGGGGGCCGGGCGCGCGGTGCGGGGCACGGGCAGGAGAGCGGGGAGGGATGCTCATAGATCTACAGACGCTCGAATTAATTGGCTGCTGTTTACAGCCTGGGTTTATCGCTCAGCTTTTAATTAACTGTTTCCGGATTTAATCTCGCAAATGTTCTGTCTTCGTCCTTGTTTAATCCAGCAGTCTAATGGCAAGCTTGTTTATGCAGATCAATACTGTTTACAAACATGAAAGCCGCCTGTCGGTTTTTGAACTTTAGACGTGATGGCATTGGTTATCAATAGCTGAAGCAGCCCCAGCAGGTGGCATGTCAATATGCAGCCAGTCGATATTCATGGAGCGGCCGAGATTAAAACTTTTTTTAGCAGGAGTGGGAGGGAGCTGCCTGAACTCCTCATCATAATCATATACGGAGGATTTACTATCACGGAGGATTTACTATCCGCTCCCACCCCTGCTCTCTTTTATTTAGTTGCAGCCATCTGAATGAAGCACTAATGAGAATAATCAGGTTATTCAGGAACATGCGTGGTGGTGGTGAAACATTCCCACAATGTGCTTTGAACCAGCTCACCTGCAAAGGGTGTCTCCCTCTACTAAAATATTTTAAGTAACAGGAAAGGAGACCTGGCTTGCTCTCTGCACCTAGTCTACCACTGATTTAAATTGAAATTACTGAAGGAACTGGATTATTTTCCACTTATTCTATTGGCTTCAGTATAAAAGAAGAGCAGTGCATGGAAGAACCATTCAGAAAATGCTTCCTTAAAAACAAAGCTTGAAAACCTGAGAGCTGGTAGTTACTGGTGAAGGGATGGATGCATGGGGACCAGCGAGGAAGGACTCCCTCAGCCTTGTCTCTCCTCGGACCTGCTTTTCTGTTGGTACTTGGGCGGCTGTTGGTATGGTTGTGCAAGGATAAGGGGGTTGCACAGGTATGGATAACACAGGGTCCCCGTCCTCCAGGGACTGATACGTGCTTCTCATGTTGCTCTGGATGTAGTCTCTGTTTAAGTCAGTGGCCCAGTTTTTGACGCGCCAAGATAATCCTGTGCAAATCTCTGAAAGAAGAGAGCCAAAGGTGTCGGTCACCAGACAAGGCTTGTGGGAGCTTTCCGCAGTAAGAATTGTAGGTAGAAATGTGGAACACAGAGCCTCAGCCTGATTTTATATGATATAACCTTAACATACCAAGGCAAATGAGATCGGGCTTGCCTCTGCCTACCCACTATTTATTTGCCGAGCACTCCCATCAGGAGCTGCATTCAGGGACCAAGCCCCTGCTGTGCTGGGAACGGTACAGGCATAGCTAATTGTATGTTTGCTATAAACACAGCTCTTACACAGTTGTTACACCTTCCATAAATACATTTCTAATAATCAGCAGACAATAGTATGGGCAAGCCAGAAGCATAACAAAAAGCATAAGAATAAATTGCGTTTAATTACAAGGAGAATCTAATTAAGCCTGATTTTCTTAGACTAGTGTTAGACTGTGAGTAACTTCATACACATTAATAGAGTTGTAACACGTGACCCGTGGTATAATGACAATGACTACTCAGAGGTGGATTGTCAGATTGATGCACGGCACGGCACAACACTAACTTGGTTCCTTAATTTCAAAGGTGCAGAGTAGATCATTTCCATGCAGAGCGTGGGGGCTCCAACCCTCCATTTACCTTCATGCATTGGCTGTATATTTTTGGCCATTTGCAGCATTTGCTGACATTTGCCAGTCTGTTTGTTCTAGTATTCATTGTCGATTATGTGGCCAGGAACAAGCCTCCTGGGACCACAACAGTAATGTTTGCATTTGGGTCCCATGGCCCCTCGGATCGAATGCCCTCTCAGGGGGCTCTTTTGTTATTTGAGTTCAGAGTTGATTTCCTGATGGTTTAATTTCGACTCTTCCCAAATGACTCACAGAGGGGAAAAATAGGACATGAGGAAATGGGACACATGGGGACATCATGGGAGCACCAGAACAATATCAGGCTTTGCAAGACCAAGCTCCACTTGGGTTTCGAAGCAACGCACCCTTATATGCAGCTGGGCTGGTGCGGGGTGGCTGATCTGCTCTCTAGCAACTTGTGGCACACTGCAGCCTTCGTAATGCTGGCAAATTCGGAGCAGCTCATCAGTTCTGCTTTATTCTCTTAGCCACAGACCCCAGCCTGCAAAGTGCAGTGCCGTTTTTAATAGTGACATCTTAAGCACCTTTCAGAGTCTGCTTGAAAGCAAATATAGGCCTTTTAACAGGTTATATTAATGCATTAAACTATGGAGAGGAGGAAGTGGGGGGGAAATCCCTGGCACATACATCTCTGCAAAAGTTTCAGAGTCTGGAAGAATCTGATCCAGAAACAAAAGCCCTTTGAATCTCCCCCCTTCCCTGCTCCCCATGCCTGGCTCCCCGCTCCCTTCCTTCACTTCTCCTCCCCCCGCTGCGCAGTAACACTGCCAACTTATCAGATACTTTTAGCTGCCAGCTTCCCAGATACTTTCCTTTGAATGTGACCTGGCAGCAGCTCGCTGCAACTTTTGAACTGCTATATATGTCATATGCTAAGAAGAAGAAGAAGAAGAAGAAGAAGAAGCTGAAGTATAATGACTACTGGAATACGCGATTCAAGACAAAGTCAAAATGCCTTCAGTGGGGAGCGCGAAGCAATTTATTTTAACTCATAAGGCAACTTTGCTATCCAACGGGAAGGGGGTGGGGAAGCAGGCAGGATAATCACCGTGTTTTATCTCCACCTGAGGGCTACAAGTCCGTCGCCAGCACCCACACATTACCCCTCCTGACAGGCCTGGGCTGTGGGGTGAGGAGAGGGGGGTCCCAGTGGGCAACAGGCAGCTGGGGGGCAACCATGCATGCTTGGGATGGGAGTGCTCCCCAGCCACGGGGAGAAGGGGAAACTGAGGCAAAGTGACCCACACTGGGAGGTTCACCCTCGGTAACGCAACAAGTCCGCATGAGAAATAACACTAGGGATCAACCACCTGGGTTTCCAGTTTCGGGATCAACAGAATCCCTTTGCGATATGAAGGAAAGAAAAATCCCCAGCAGTCCAAAATATACACGGAAACAGGCAAGTGGCTAAGCCTCATGTGGCAGTAGCGGTTCGAGAAGTGGCTATTGCAGGTAGCTATGGCCATTCAAGTTTAGTTGGAGTTTTTTTCCTTTTCTTTGGAAATGAATGGGTTTGGGCTTGTTGCTTTAAAAAACCACAAACGAGTTCTGGAGGGAAGCATCTGATTTAAAAAAAAAAAAAGCAAACAACCAGAACCCAACTCATTTCGTTCAGAAGGAATAGTTTTGATCTTTGAAACAAAATAGGTTTTCTTCTAGGAAGGTAAGAATGAGTGGAGAAGTTCACAATGCTGAGAGGTGGTGCAAGGCAGTATGGTTTATGAAAAAGGTGATTTGAGTGATTGGGCATTTTTTCAGCTTTTACGTGGAAGGAAATGTTTGAATTCCTGATTTTTTTCTGCTTCAGGACAGAGTGGATGGGGTTTTCACAATCTGTGGGGCATTCTGCAGAGTGGAAAAGCTGGTTCCCAACAACTCCAGCTCTAATACATTTAATTACTGCAGTGCCAGAGATCTTCCTGCCCACAGCTGCCAGTTGAGGCTGCTATTAAAGAAAGAGAGAGAAGGCTGAGAATAGAGGGAGGTGGTTCAAGATGTTCCCTGCAGCTCCTGGGTTGTGTTGCTGCAGGAAGCCTGTGAGCGCTCCCTGTGCCCTGGCATACCCGTCCTTGAAACAGGTAGATCGGTAATTATTTGTTGTAAAGTTTATTAGTGTCCTTGGCACATTGTAGCAGAGGCAGATTAAGACCACCTTGGCCCCAAGGAGTTTGCTGGTACACTGCCACCCTTGCTGGGGCTTGGCAGGAGACTTAATACATTAATTTCACAAAGCGCTTTGAGATCAGGGGATGAAAGCTGCTATAGAAGTGCAAAATATAATGATTAATTGCCTTTTCTTGGTGGGAAGTTGCTATCATCTCTTTACTTTCCATGACTGGCAAACCGGAGGGAGTATTTAACTTTTTTTTTAAAAAAAAAAACATCTTCACAAAGTAACAAATTAAGATGCAAATCTGGAGGGGTTTTTTCCCTCTTTTTTTTTTTCTTCTCTCTCCATTTCTCTCTCTCTCTTGCTAATTGGCAGAAAATTAATGACTGTGTTTCTGACTGAGCAGATGCTCCCGTCAAAAAAAGCAGATTTGGAATTTCTCTAACCCTCCTTTTAAAAACACATCAAGAAGGCAGTAGCATGTGGCAGGTCAGAAATTAAGCGAAGGTAACTGTGCAGATTGTAAAGAACACAAAGGAGGTTTTGTGCGTGCATGTGTGTGAGACAGAGCGAATGGGGTGCTTTTTTTTCCCCCATCTCTCCCTTTTGTTTTAACTTCCTTGCATTGGATTTTATGGGATTTTTTTTTTTTTTTTTTTTTTTTTTTTTTTTTTTTTTTTGTTTTTGTTTTTTTGTTTTTTTTTTTTTTAAAGCCTGTATTCCACTGCAGCTCATAATTAGCAGCCAGGCCTCTGGGACCTAATTAACCAATTCAATTAACAAAAAAAGCATACAAGTCACCCTGACATTTGTCAGCCATTAGGAGGGATGTCAGGCTGGCAGGTTCTACCGACACATTAATGATGATTAGCTCATTTGCAGCTCACTTTTACCCCAGGTGTCCACCTGGAGAGACTGGCACGAAACACTGTGCAGACAGAGAGAGGGGCTGGGGCTTTGCCGCAACAGTGGTGACCCTCAAAGGGAGTTTTGACCTTTCATTGAGCGTATAATCAATAAGTTTTTTGCCTCGGTTAAGAGAAGCTGCTGTCCCCTCATCTGGCTCCTGCTTTCGCTAACCTTCAGAGAAGCAGGAGCCCAAAGAGCCAGGGGATGGTGCTTGCCCCAGGGGCTGAAAACCCTCGTTTTCAACTCCTTCAGTGGGAGAAGCCTTTAGAAACATTTTCCTTGTCAATAGCACTGTTTGCTTGCTTTCCGCAGCAGGGCTCCTTCACTTGGCTGGGGCTGCTTCTTAGTTCAAGCCAAGCTCTTTGTTCTCAGAATTGATTAACTACAGTACTCTATATAATATAGGCAGATATTTATATAGACGTCGCTTCCGTTCCTGCCTCTGATCTCCCTTAATTTAACTCCATTTCCCCGGCAGCTCTGATTTAATAAGAAGTGGCTGATCGTTACGGAAATGAAACCAAGAAAAACGCTAGCCAAGAAGGCTTCTAGGATTAAGGGATGTTTGACACTTTTGTTTTTTTCCCTTTTTGCAGCACCTGAGAGCAACCTCCCTGTCCCACCCAGTTCCAGGTCACCAGAGTCCCCTGGGGCCTTTGGCCATCCAGGCAGAGCCAGGTTCAGCTCCCATGGATGGCACTGCCCCCAAGGGCTCCCTGGGACTTGGTTGGGCAGCATTGCTGAGATTTGCTGCTGGGGAGACATTTGGTGGGGCTGGTCATGCTGCATGGAGCCCATAAACAATGTGCTCAGGAGTTACCAGGAGCCTCTGCAGGGATGGTCACAGCTCCCCTCTCATCCAGACCCATCCAACCGTGGTTTTCCAGGGTGCCTGAACATATTAATTTCCTCCCAGTTGCCTGCTATTCTTGCCCATAGCACTGTTGGCCCGCCCCAACCAAGAGCAGAGCACAAAATGCTATCAAGGAGCGGATTTCTTCCTTGATTTGGGCATTTTGCAAGTTTTCTGCCCACAGGGTGTACTCCTCGCATCCAGGTACAGTGACGGCAAAGTGCGAACCCCAGGCACCATCCCTGAACAGGGGAGAAAGCACAGCCAGCAGTTTGAAGGGAATCGCATGCTTGTCTTAATTTCAATTAAATCTCAACTGTGTGTCCTCATTAACTAATCACCAAGGGGCTGATTCAGCTCCCTGTGCAAAACAGGACCTGTATCAATCGCGGGAGCCAAACACTCCTTCCTGGAAATCTGCAGTGCACAATAGTAAATACAGAGAGCTGGGACTATTCATGTATTAACAATGCAGCGACAGAAGCCCTTTATTGTCACACACATTGTTAAACCCACAAAGAGCAACTGGTAGGTTAAATCTATTTTAGCTGGGAAAGCTTGACAAAAATCCTTGCCACCAAGCATTTGATACTGATCACAGTGTCACATCAGGGAACAGCCAGCTCAAAAGAACGAGTCATTTTTATTTCTGAACTTTAGAGGCAACGGCCTCTCCTCTACACTGGCTCCCCAGGTCTTAGTCCTCTTAGTAGGAGGTGGGCTTTTTTTTCTCCTGTGCCACTCAATGAGAGCAGATTTGGGGGGGAGAGGAGGGGAAAAAAAAAAAAAAGACAGGAAACATACAATGCTGTATTGAGGCAACACAGGTGGATGGGGAATGTGAACACAGGCTTCTCTCTCGAGGGAAATCAAATCCAAAGCTTGAGGTGGCAGCAAAGGGTGTGGCTGGCAGGGCAGCAGGACAGCTTGGTGGCAACAATTATGGCATAAATCAGCTGTCCTCTCACACAGCTAGAGCATCACTGAAATAAATACTTTGGAATTAACATGAATGCCTCAATTCAGATGGATTTGTTTGAGTTACAAACATTATTGTAGCCTATTTACTTTTTTGTAGGAGTTGTCCATACAATGGGACCAGTTATTTCCCAGTAATACATCTCTATCTGAAATCATGCTAATTTTCATGGCCTCCCAGGCAGATTCCACAAAGATGTCTGTTTAAAAAAAAAAACAAAAACAAAAACAACTTTGGGCATCGAGGAGGACAAATCTGCCATAAAGATCATGGGAAAATTTTCTTATAGAGCACCATTGGAGGAGTCTCTTAACACTGCCAGGAAGGCACCGTGGGAAGAGGGGACATTACTGGTAGAGTCTACCTGTTGCCAGTAGGACTCTATTCTTGTTAGTTAGTTGATGGCAATGAGTAACCTCCTTAAAGAGCAATTCAAAGCTTATGAAGTAGGGGCCCATATTAATTTTATAACACATGTATTGATTTTATAGGGACGGTGAAGATAGCTCTGTAAATGTAGATGCCTTTCATGTTAAAGTGCCACTCTTAAATGTTAAAAGTGACCTTTCCCATTAGTAGGGATTATGAATCAGTGGAAGGATAAAATCTCAGGTTCCCATACACAAGGCTTCACCACTGCCTATAACCCCTGTGCCTTGGAGAGGCAGGAACAGCAGTGGATGGAAAGTTACATCTTCTGTATTTGCTGGGGAGAATGGATGATGCTGTTCCCTGCAAATCCTACTGCATGTACAGGGGAGAATAGAGGTCTGGATTAAGATCTTTGGATGTAAAATGACCTTAGAGAACACAATATGACATTGAAGTACCCACCAGAGGTCATTGTGGCTGGCAAGCCATGCAGAGAGGCCTGGGGTGAATGAATTTACAAGCTAAAAGAAACTTCTCATCCTAGAGCTGTCCAAAAGGATTTTTCAAGGAGAAAAAAAAAAAACCTTAATCTGCTTCAAAACTAAGGCTGCATTAGACCCAAATCCTGCCCAAGCACCTTCTTGGTAGATAGCGTCACATCAGCTGCCTCAGACACTTTTTTTCCCATCTGCATCATGTTTCTTCTCACTGAATTGTGCCTGATAGGAGCAAGTCAGGTCCTGGAGCAGTGTCCCTCTCTCTGTCACACCACCAGCATGCAGGTGCTGTGACAAGAGCGTAGCCCATCTCAGGGTCTCTAGGATCCCCCCAAAACGGCGATCCTGTAGCATGTGTCAAACCACACATGGAGAGGAGTTGTCTGCTTCTTTGCCACATCCCCTCTGCTTGGTTTACCCTGCTGCATTAATGTTCTGAGGACTTCCATGGGGATACCACACTCCAAATAAACATCACCCACCTCAGCTTGAGTGCTGGGTGCCCTAGTGCTACCAGGGCCAAGGGGAAACAGCAGCTGTGACTTGGTCCCACTGCAGGAGGCTGTGGCTCGGTTCTGGTCTCTATGCCCAGAATTTCTTTGTGGTATTGCCACTCTGCTGTGAACCTTATGGCTCAATTTTATGGATGAATTTTAGGTGATTGAAAGTCAGCCAGACAGCACAAAGAGACTGTTTGCTCAGCTATAGCAGGAGTATCTGAAAATACTGACATCTTGTGACAGTTTGGAGTGAGATGGCAACAGAAAAGAGCTGGAGAGACTGCAGGGTGTCCATGGCTCTTTAAGGACTGGAGATTTTAAAGTGGCTTTTACATATTCTTGCCATTTTTCACATACCTTCTGTACCACGGCCAGTTTGCAGACCCTGCTGCTGCCAGTGTGAGCAGGTCTGCATGGGCCTTTAAGTGCATTTAAGCCCTGAGCTTCTGCCCACCTTGCTGCCCATGTTTACTGTTCCTCTTCAGATGAAGGCATTACAGGCTGAGGCTTGAGACAGTGAAATCCCTCTGGAAAATGTTCGACCTCCTGTCTCCAGGATGGCAAGTCTCACACGACAAGAGGAAAGGTGAGGGGCAGATTTCTCGAAGACTCTTGCTCAGCTGTAGCTATGTGGATGCCCCTCTCCCATCCAGGTGCAAAGTCAGGCTGGCTTGCTTCCCACCTTTGGCTTTGAAATGGCTGACCAGGGATGCTCACCAGGCTGAGCAGGTGACTTGCTTTAAAATTGTAAGATGAAAAAGTAATTGGAGGTGTTTATTTATTTAGCTATATGCTTATGTCTTTTGGAGGGGTAGTATCATGTTTTCAAACTTTATCGGCAACAACCATAAGTGATCATTGTTTAAAAAAGGAGTGTCAAGATTTTTGTGTATTCACATGACTCAGAAGTGGCAATTTAAGGTAAAATATTGAAGACTCAATGTAAAGTTGGGAAAGCTGGTATTGTTGGCACTCAGATTGCAAACTGTTTCTTAACTTATTTGCATTGTAGAAAAGCAATAAAAGTAATATGATTAGAAGACATTAGTTTTTCCCCACTTATCAACTATACAAATGTTGTTAAATAAATAGGAATCTTGTCTAAGCAGTTCAAATGTCCCAGACTCTTCATTTACAAGCATATGTTACAAGGAGCATCAAATAAATAGATGCAGAAAATTATGAGAAACAAAGTGAAAGACTTGATGTGAAAATTTCAAACGAAAAAATAAAATTGTTATGATTCAAAAAGAAATAACTGTATGCTGGTTGAGAAACCAGTCAGCATTTTCCAACTACTTTTATTAAAGAGAAACTAGACTGTTTTCAAATTTCTTTCTTTGAAAAAACCTGAGGTGTTACGAATACTCTGCTAAGCAGAGTCCAGGTGAGGCTGATGAACTGCTTTAACCAGCCTCTGTTTCCAAAATTAAAGTTCTGTGGGCAGAAGAGGTCGTGAGGGCGGCTTGCTTTTTCGTTATTGAAGTTGTGTTTGGGCTTCACAGATTTTAAAGCCAGAAGGGACTATTATGATTCCCTTGCCTGACCTCCTGCATAACACAGACTGCAGAACCTCACCCAATAATTTTCGCATCAAACTCATAACTTCTGTTTGATCTAGAGCATATCTTTTACATCAAGACTGGATATCTTCTTAAAGACTTCAAAAGTGATGGGGAATCTACCAAGCTACTAGATAAGATAGTTTGAATTTGTCTAACTTCAGCTTTCAATCACTGGATCTCATTATGCCTTTTTCTGCTAGATTAAAGATCCCTCTTCCATCAGAAATCTCTTCCTCATGTAGGTACTTGAAGACCTTGAGAGGGTGATAAGAGAGGATGATATTTCTTGAATGGGTGAAGAGAATTTGTCATCTTAACAAAGATAAAAACTTATCCCGTGGATATTCTTTATTTCCCCCCCAGCTTAGGGCCGGTAAAAGGTGAAATGGTGGACTACTCGGGTGAGTAAAGATTGCTCCCGAGAATAAGGGCTACATCACCAGGCTCTAACTCACTCCTTGTAAGGTATATTACTGTAGATTTGAAAATGTCTGTCAATTAAATTACACTTCATTTTGCCAGGTAGCAACACGATATAGTAGGATGCACCATCTGCCCACACGATCAGAGAGTGTGTTTTTAACAGGCTTTTAACAATTTTTAAACCACTCAGGAATGATTTGTTTCACAATTTTTTATCCCTCGCTTTCTAAACACAAATACAAGAATAGCTTCACCTCAGGCTACGTCTGGTTTAGAAATGTTTACTACAGTCCCTGCAAATACAGCCCATTTTTTGTATAAATCTACATGAAGGGCTAATTTTTGCTGTAGGCTAATTGTGAAATTACATAGACATTTCTTAAAAAAAAAAGCCCACGAACAACAAAACTCAGCACCTCTGTTCCCAAACAACCTCTTAGCCAGCCTTCTAAAACACTCATATTGTTGGAAAGTGGGGACAATGAAGCAGAAGAAATAAGTATTTGCAGGAATGTCAGTGTCTCCTACTTCTCTTCATGGAAGACCTCTTTCCCCTGCTCTTTGCACTACTTGCAGGAAACCACAATAATTATTTTTCCAAGGAGTTTACAGGAACACTGCACTGTATGGCTTATTGTTGATCCAAGGTGGATATCGCCACAGCATGTATTTAGCTGAAATGCCCCACACCTCTGTGTGAAGAAACAAAGGAGATTAATAATGATTAGTGGTGAGCTGTGTTCTCCTGGGATTCACGTAATAAACTGTCCTACATCCCTTTTGACAGGACACACCACTCACTTCCACACACTGGCTGACTTTAAACGCCTGGAAACCTTAGTCTGTTCAGCATTGATTTTGCTGACTTTTCTTGGTTTGCCCTTCTCATCCTCAGCCCTGTGAGTCACTGTCCTTGGTTTTTTTTTTTTTTCTTTCTCATTTTCATTTCAGTTGGAAATGTGTTTGCATTTAGTATTGAGGAGCACGCATGGACTATTCTCTGTTACCTCTTCAGTTAAAGCAGACACCTAGAAACACACATTTGTGCACCTGAATTTGTGGTTACACCGCTGAAAGTGCAGCTGCTCTGAGTCATGTTGGCAGTCACTAATACCAAACTGCGAAAGCATATATAAATGTACTTGCTATTAGAACAGCAGGAGTTAAGCACCTGTAGACTGAGGGGAAAATGGGAAGATGTTTAATCAGATACCTTCAATAGGAACTTTTAAAATCTAATTGTTAATGCAACTGTTTAGCTCAAACAGGTCTTTCCAAAGATGTGTCACGGATCAAGCTGGGGCAGTTTTCCACTAGCTCCTTCACTCCTTTGGCCAGCTCGAACCTGTGTGTGTGGCTGCCTGGAAAATGCTTCCCCTGACTGCCCAGGGGCTGGGGCTGTGCAGTGCTCTTCTTTTCCCCAGCAGGACACAAAGCAGAGGGACCAAGACTGGGGGCTGTGGCCCACTGGGCATCTGGGCCACAGGTGGAGGCTCCCAAGCTTGCATCTGGCATCCTCCCAAAGGCTGAGGACGGACTGTCAATCTGCATGTTAGCAATGGCTTTGAGACTGTGGAGATGTTGGATTTGTTTTTTTTTAAAAACTTTCATTAGGTAATTAAAACTTGACAGCCAAACATGGTGATGAGCATGAGCCGGGGCTCTGCAGGACCAAATCCTCAAAACAGGAGATGGTCAGTGCAAACTGACAAAAACAGGTCCTGCTCAGGGTAAATCTTCTCTTGTATTTGAAAAATCTTTTTCTTAAGATAGCGCTTCACTCCTTTTCATTGTGTGCATCTTGGGGATGTGGATGGAAATAGCCTAATGGTATTTTTGGCCCAGTTCAGCAATGCTTTGGATAAAGACCAAATTCTGGATTCTTCAGCAGAATTGGCTCTATCATCACTACGAGGTGCTCCAGCCTCTCCTGTGGGTTTAGCCACAGGCTTGCTGGGCAGCAGAGGTCTGGCACTCAGCCAGTATCATCCAAGGAAATGAAAGGATCTGAAGAAGCTGTGAGGGCTACGTGAACATGGACAGGTCTGTTTTATTAAAGCAGTCAGGGCACACTGTTTACCTGTTAGAGCCAATGTCTGCCAGTACAAACTAAACTTTCCAGTACTCAGCGGGGAATTAGCCCACAGGACCCACTTTCAAATGCACTGCCAAATCAGAAACTAAATGAGCACCAGCTGACCCCTAGATTGCAAGCACAGAGCAGAAGAAGAGGCTGTTCACTTCTCAGCCCACCTGACATACTGCACAACCCTGCCTCCTCCGTGCTGGCTGGCCATGCTGTACTAGACTCCAGTCACAAATATGTTTAAGAAAACTCTTTAGCCTGATTGAACACCACTGTCTTTGGTCATACGCAGGCTCTCTTAAGCAAGGATTATTAAACCGACGTTAGGTAAATACATTTATTAAGCAAAGACTTTTGTGAAGGCCAGTTATCATTCCAAGATAACACATCAGCTCTCCATGGACACTGTAGCCTGCCTCCTTGTACACAGGTGATAACTAATGTTGCATAAGGGAAGAAGAAAAGCCAATCTGAAAACAAGTTTCTTTGCACCTGATAGAGGGTGTATTGATGAACAGGTTTGCATGAATATGAGTTTTCTTCTCTTTTTATGAAGAAAAGATTTACCATACACCCTCTCTCCAAATGACAGAGTATCTATGGGGCTGAAGGGTGCATACGTAACATTTCCTCACTTTGCCACATTCTGATCTCTCCTCCATTGAGGCAATTTCTTAACAGGAAGGAAAACATTGATTTCTATTGACAAATAAAAGCAGTCAATGCAGTTTGCTCCTCTTTGTGCTCTGCAGTTTCCTGGTCCCCGCATTAATAATATTCACAGACCAAATCAAAGAGTGCTTACTTCATACAATACTTACCCAAAAAACAACATATTATTCTGTGCATGGTTAGTTCATGCAGATCCTTATAACAATTTAGATGATAGTTGACCGGTTTTCACCTCTACTGAGTGATGTTTCAGTAGCTACCAGAAATTTGTGTGATGACCTTCCATCGTCAGAAATACTGAACTGAAATCTGACTGACCTGTGGCAATAGGACAGACCAATACACATTCAAAGAGCAGCCAGTTTTCAGATTGTCTCTAATTTATGTTCTTATTCAGACTTACATAGATCATCTCTAATTCATGTTCTTATTCAGACTTGCATTTAAGGCTGTCCCACATTTCCAGCTCCTCATCTGATGTCTTCTGTGTTAAATTTCTAAGTTTTTCCTCCACTGGGGTTGGCCTCCAGTGTCACATAAAATGTGTTCTCCAAAGTAACAGAGCTGCATAGACAGACAACTGAGGGAAGTTTGGAGTTTGAAAACTGGAAAATTCAGTGCACCAGAAAGGGGCCATTTTTTCTTCTGTCTGTGCTGGTAGAGCTTCTCTTTAGCAATGCAATGGAAAATTGAAACATCTTAACCAAAATCCAAAGTAATTGATAACAAAAGTATCATTCCTCTTGCGAACTCTTCTTAACACTTCTAGTATTTGAAAAAAATTATATCACTACTCTATCTTCTGAACCAGATGATCTCGCAAAGGACATATTCTTTACTCAGTATTTCTTATTTCTGTTAAAGACGTGAAGATCTGAAAAGTCAGAAGCATAAATGCATATTTTGCCTTGCCTTCTGCAGCAGTCCTTAATAAAAAAGCCCTCCAGCTTCCTGATCAAAACTTGAAAATGAGAGTAGATGGAAGAGTCACTGACTGGTTTTTGAAAGCAGACAGAAGTTTAGTGCACTCAGGCTCCAAACTAAGCAAAAGCTACGTGCCTCAACAGAGTTAGTATCACCACTTCTGCACCTAGGTGTCACCTACCTGCAAATTACTTGAAGGCATGTCCTTATCACAGAGTTAGGACAACAATGAAGATAGAAAGGCTTTTTCCCTAACAGCACAATCTACATGGCATGAAGCAAATAGAAACGATCAAAGGCTACCCTGAGAGAGGGAGGGGGGTGGAACAACCACACCAGATACACCTAGGTTGTCTCCTCATACACCACCAGTCAGTTGGCTGAGATGGGGATGGGTCCCACCTGGGATGGGGTCACACCCCTAGACAGGTGCTGCTCATCTGAGGTAAGGCACAGCTCCAGAGAGGGCATATAGGAGAGCATGGCAGGAGGCTGAGCTGCTGCTGGAACCAGGCTTCGGAGTGCATTGATTCTGAATGTAAGAGGTTTGGACTCAGTGGTGCAGGGGGCTGGGACATCCTGGTGCAGCCTTGTGGAAATCACACTAGGTTGTATACTGAGTGGGTGGTCGAGAGGTCCTTCTGTGGTCTTTCTGAAGTTAGTACCTCCAAACTCTTACCGGCAATTGATTGTTGGCTGTTTTGCTCAAATAACAGGGGACCTGCTCATCCCTATACTTGTCAGGGCTGGTTCCCATGCAAATATACAGAGCTGCTCCCAGTTAGAAGGGAAAAGGGTGTGTGTGTGTGTGTGTGTGTGTGTGTGTGTGTGTGACAATGAGGATCATATTTGATACAGCTACATAAAGGTTAGGTCTTGGTCTACCATGTCCAGCTGGCAAAGCACCTGCAATCCAGCACAACAGGTCTTGTGAGATGCATGTCTACCTCATGAACAAGGAGCAAGAATTTGAGATTTCTGGCTGCAGGCAAGGAGGTGCTTTGGCCCCTGCAACAGCTATTCAACCTTCTCTGAAACAAGCCAATGTACAGGAGGTGGGAGCCAGGATGAGACGTGCGTCTCAACTTAGAAGGTACAGAGACGACTCTTTACTGGGACCTTGTCCGTAACTGGGTGAGGAAGTGAAGTTCCCTAGATCAATTGATGAGTACTGACAACGGTCTGATGAAGAGTGTATTTCCTTTCTCCTGTTGCACTGCATTGCTCTGGTATTCTATCATTTGTTATTCTATTTGAAGCATTGTTAAGGGTCTTTCAGAAGAGGGTGTGTGGTGTTCTCTGCCCTGAGCTCATAGCCTATGTTAGGCTGCCCTAACAAACAAGGGTTTTGTAGACGAATGACTTGCTTGGGCAAGCCAGGTGAGAAGGACTCCAGGCTACTTGCCTGGAGAAGAACAAAGGCATGGTAGCCAGAGGGTTTAGAGGAAGACAGCATTACCATTCACTGCATTAAAACTGAGATCTAGAATTTTTTTTGCACATAGATACTATGATGAACTTTAAGTCCCATCCCTAAGACACAAGACTGCTTAACTGAAGAACAAAATCCACTTTTCTTCTGAAAATGCTTAACTGAGATCTCTTACAGCCTCATTTTTCTTTTGTCTTAGTGTGAAAGTTGACTGCTGTGCCAAGCAACATTTATTTAGTTGATTTTTTTACATTGCTACAGAGACCCTCTTGCAGGGGCTTTGTGGTTTGACTCCTAGAGGCATTTGTTGCCTCGCTTGCTGTAGTTGCCTGAAATATCTTTTCAAATTGTCTTCTCTTGCACTGTTATTTTCCCCTTTGAGGGACTAACCAGGGAACTAACCAGGTTCCAAAGATTAACTTGCTCCCAGGCTACCATCCAGCAAACATTTCTTGCATTCATCCAACCTGGTAGATGGCACCAGTGGACAGACTTAGAGCACGTCCTTCACCTCTTAGTGAAGTGGGACACATCAGTTACTCTCTAGTCCTTTGTGCCCTCTAAGTCCATTGATACCCAAGCCTTGCTGCCCACTGAAACCCTGAGAGGTATCAATGCCAGTGTAGAGCCACACAATCACTACTGCTTTAAGTAGTCAGCCTGGCAACCCCATTACTATTTGCTGGGGGCTCTGGACTTCCCTCTCCTTGCACAGAGCCGCTGTATGTTGCTGAAAGCATGGTGGGGAATATTGTCCTCCTTGTTGGTCTGCGTGCATCTGCACTGACTTAAATCAACAGGCTGATTATGTCCAAGTCAAGCAGTATCTATCCTACATACCATTAATGCTGATGTTCTGGCTTGGTCCTGCATCCTTCCCAGGGGCTAGAGTTGGCAGGTGTTCCCATATGTGGTCCCCACTTCAGTTCAACACAAAGACTTGCTCTGTCACACCCCTGACAAAGGGTTACAACTACAGCCGTGGATGGAGACCCAACAATAAACAACACAGTGGCTTAATTAGTTCCCAGGGGCACAGTAGTGCCCCAAGCACAGCTATGAAGGTGGCACTTAGGTGAATTTCACAGCCTCACTGTTCTCCTGAAAACCTCTTCCAAAGGTCTGGACTCCTCATTGTGTCCTGGTCTGGGCCTCTGAAAAGTCTGCTACTTGGAGGCATGCTGCTCAGCTGCCAGAGACCTACCCAAGTACCCAAAGCTGTTGTTCATCTTGGTTTACCTGTGTATGAAATGCAGTGACGCTTCACAGACAAGCCATGAGATCTCCTTAATGAATGTACATGGAAGACCTAGGGTGAATAGATGCAAAATACCAAATAAATAAAACCATGCAGCCCCAGAGTTCTGCCAAAGAAAGCTGAGTATGCGATGAAAACAGGTTTTAATAGATCCCGACCAAACCTCCCCATGTTGCAGGCCTGTGAGCAAAATCCAGTCTGCATCATGCCATGTGTGTGACTTGGAGAGCCAATTAAAACTGCAAACAAAGTCTTGAAATTTCAGGGTTTTTGAACAGAAGAGTTTAGGATATGCAATCCTAGGCACATCTGAACCGTACAGCACCTGTGCTTTGCTGTGGTTTGGTGATCTAGCACTGATATCCTGGGTGGCAGCATAAAATATTCACAAAGACAAATGTGAGCTGAAGCCGCTACAGGCTCCCTCCCTCCCAGCTGTGTGGGCAATAAATAAAGCAATAAAGAAAATAAAACCCACCCAGCTAAACTGAATGCGGCAAGTGAGCAGAAGTGTCTCTGAGCCTGTGCATGTGTGAGTTAGTCTGTGCGCTTTAAGAGCCAAATTAGCAGGGTTTTGTGAACAATCTTCTCCCGACAAGTCAGGTGAATTTTATTCCTTGCTTTCAGCTGTTCCAGTGAATTTTATGCAGCTCTCCAGAGACTCACGAGCTCAGAGAGCTCTTTCCAAAAATGTCGTGTTTGCTCTCTGTTACATTCCTCGCCCTGTCAAACGTCTGCTGCTCTAGTCCCTGTCTCTTTCAAACGGGCTTATGCTGTTCCTGTGTGTGCTTTAGTGACTGTATATCACCAGAAGTTTTTCTTCCAGTCAGCTCTGAAACAGTTGTGAAGTTCAACTACTTCCCTTCAACAAAAGGATAGGGAGCACAAAGATCTAGAAATTGACTGAAAGGAGACAAACAGAAAGAAGGGGTCCACATGAGGCTGATGCTACGTATCGGATGTGATGTCCCTCCAGTCAGCATCTGGTCCCTTGTGGCACCCAGTCAGTGCCTCTAGGGGACAGATCATGATTTTCTACAATAGGTAGGGTTTGGACAACTGTGGAAGAACAAGAAGTAGTGAAGAAAGGGTGTTGGTTTTGTTTTTTGTGTGTTTTTTTGTTTGTTTGTTTTTTTAATTTTGTTTTTCCCCCGTGACCCCATCAGATAAAGGATTTGAGGTTCAAACTAGCCACTGAAGGAGCAGAGGTCTGCTTGGAGGGCCTGCTCTTTCCAGGAGCTACTGGCTGTGTCTCTGACCATCATGGGTATACCAGTTGCTCAGACTGGTCTCAGATCTCAATAGACTTGCCCCTCCAGGCCAGATTTGTTTCCCTCTGGTCTCTCCTGGCTTCACTCGCAAACTGTGGTGTGAATTAACGCCACGTGTAATGCTGGGGACACCTGCTGGCCCAGCCTGTGGGGCCAAGTGACCCTGTGGTGGCAGGGGGCTCGTGGGCACTCATGACCTGGGGAGAATTTGAATGACTGACCCAAAGGCAAAAGGCTCAGTATCCTGTTACTAATCCCCTCATCCATCCGGATCCCCATCTCTTCCCCCTTTTTTTCTTAAAGGGCATTTGCTGCACCAGCTGCCAGAATATCTCAATTGCATCATGTCAACAGATCCATCTCAGACTGATATTTTATACTAGGGAAGGCTGGGCTTAACTCTTCCATTAAACAATTAAAGCCATGCGCACTAAACTCAAAACAGGCTCTGCTGTAACAGAACAATAAATATTGATGACTTGAGGCAAGTCTGGCTTTTATGACGTTTGATGACAACTGGTATCACTTACAAAAATTACATCATAAAGAAAAAGCAATGAAGTTGTATGTCATCAGACAACATTAAATGTCAGAAGAAATATGTTTATCCTTTGTTTTCAGATCCAAATTCAGTTCTAACATTAAATGAAATCCTGGGCTGTTCTGATATTTATCAGGCACTGTTGCAAAAAGTCCTGGGGTATTTTTGTTTGCTAACTTGCTCGTTGCCAAGGGTGGCGTGTTGTTTATGTTCTTGTTCTTTCAAGCCAGTTTGTGCCTAGTAGAGCATCCTCTGAATTAAAACATCCCCTTCCTCTTTACCCCTCCCACATTATTTTTGTCTGCTCTCATCCTCTGGAGGAATCATGGGCTTCCAGCTTGTTGAAAACCTCAGGGTAATCAATGGCTCTGCTGGGCCTGGGGATGAGATTCACGGAGGTCAGGTATTAGCAATAAACCATGGGTTTATTGAAGATGTTGGGAGATGAAAACACTGTCTTTTTTTTCCCTAAGCCAAATAAATTAGGACTGTCTGGGCCACTGCACCACATTTGTGGTTTAAACAAAATAAACTCTCTCTGGATGTGAACCTCAAGATCCTATATATATCCAAGGATGTTAAAATAAATGCTATTATTAGACAATGACAGAATTTTCAGCTATTCTGAGTGCTTTAATATCTATTGCTATATAAATTTAAAAAACAAACAGAGAAGCCTTAAAATACAAGTTTTAGTCATGAGGTCCTTTTGCTGGCCAAATTCTAAAAATGTTTTTATCTTTGCACAAAGTAATAGATCAAGAGAAAAACCTGACCCAGAGCTTATTGCAATGCAAGTCAGGTTTGATTTTTGATAATTGACACAACTGTAAAAACGTTACCTTTCTGATGGGAATAGGAGGAAGAAAGTAGAAATGGTGCTCAGCAAGCATCAGGGAGGGTGGAAATGTCACTTTGAGACAGCACCTCACATTATTCACCACACCTTACCTACATAGCTATGGCACCTGAAAATGAACGAGCTGTTTCAGTAGAAGAGCGTTTCTATTGCATTTCTCTGCTTCCGATGTCTCCTGAAATAATGCAGACAAAAAAAAAAAAAAAAGTTTTTCAGTTCAACCATGCTAGATGAATGTGCTCCTGATTCTCCTATAGCCTGTGTGCAAAAGATGCAGTTATCCACTGTGCATCTCCAAGGTAAGCTGTTCCCTGAACTTCAGTGTCTCCTCAGACATAGTCTAGATTTCAGTATTAGGAGGATTGGGTAAACCCTGCTCTGCGTTGTAACTCAAGGTCACTGAAGATTTCAGTGTTTTTCTTTTAGATGTCTGCCAGAGGGGCTTGGGGGTTGTTTTAGACTCAAGGGGGATCTAAACCTGGACAATTAAAAAATATGCTAAAAAAGGCATTTCTAGAACAATTTTTGCAGTATAAGTTTCACTTGAGGTTTTACTTATTGAGTTTTTTTAGCTCATCCCTAATGAGACAAAACTGGGGGGAAAGCATGTATGCTTTTTTTCTTCCTGAATGGCACGCAGACTGTCAGTTCACGGGAGCTGAATAATCACTGCTGGGTGTTAGGTCTCAGATTTTCTGACTGTTTTAAAGCAAGACAGGGGCAGCTGCGGTTGTTTTACACTAAGGAATTTCAAAGAATCATCATATGCTCTTCTTGTGGTTGAATTGCTTAAAATATTCCTGTTCCTAAAGTAAGCTGAATTTACACACATCTATATGTATATATAAACAAACACTAAGGCTGTAAGTCGGCTAGGGAAAAAATTGTAGCAGTCTAAGCAGGAATACATCTAAGTTATTCTGGGGGACTACAAAAGCATCAAAAAGTAAATACAGCATATATATGAAAAAAGCAGGCATTAATAAGCACTGGAAGATATTCCATTGTTTTTTGCTCATTTGCGTGTCAATGCGACAATGCTATGCCAGTGAGAGCTACTTCATAGCAGCACTGGTGTCTGAGCCCAAGGGAACAATGTAAGAGGTCATATCAGCACGTTTGTAGGTTCACTAGTTTCTTTTCTGTGTGCTCTGGAAAACAAAACAAAAGGGGAAAGACTGGTGGTGTATCCTATGTGGTGATTTGCTGCTGACCTCTCCAGTATAAGCACAGTGGCTGGTTTTCCAGCCCCACAGCCGTAGCCCCACATGGTTTATGTTGCATAATGTGGGGGAAGGAGAGAAACCTTTGAATTCCACTGTGGGCTCTGCTGTTGTAATACATTGCTGTAGCTTCACGGGTAGCACAGCACCTATCTAGGTCTGCTTTGACTACTGGCTTTTCCTTGCCTGAACTTAGAGGTCAGGATGTCTTTGGCTGAAATCAGAGCAGTCAGCTTTAATTATCACTCTGTCAACTTCTACAGAACCTTTTATCTGAAGGTTCCAGGGCATTTTACGGATGTTAAGGGGCAATTTTGGTTCTGTTACACAAACACAGCTTCCTTCAATAAGCTGTATTTGTGGCTCTGATTTGAACCAATTAATGAAGTTTCGTACTATCACATCAGCAAATCCTCTTTAGAGGAGGAGCCTCCAGCAGCTGTGACAGGGAAAGCACCATTATACAGACATGTAGGGTGAGAAATAGGGAAGATGCTCTGTGTGCAGATGAGAAGGGTAAGCAAGCCTGACAAGAAGCTCCTGGTTCACTAGTTACATAAGGTGAAGTACTCTTCTGAAACACTCATTGCACCATAGTAGTTTTGTGTAGGGCTTCTATACCTTTCCTTGGCACTTCCCGCTGGCCTATGATCACAGCCCTGAATTTTGTGGTTCATGCTTTCAGATAGGTAGTGTTCCCCACAGGCTTAACTCTGGGCTACGGCCTTCATTAGATGATTAAGTGTGTAGTGAGACTTGGTCTTTGTGGAGCTAGCTCTGAGTTGCCTTACCATGCTTAAGATGACTGCTTAAACAAGTCCAGCTGTTGCCATGGGATAAACATGAATAGCTACTCTGAATTTGCACTCCCAGTACAGCTACAACTAATTATTCATTTTTAAACGCCTGGGAACCTATGCTAGGACCCCACCATGCTGTAGTACCAAAGCAACAACAGGAGACTGGCAGAGAAATCCAAAATCTCTAAAACTAAAAATAAATTCAGCTGCTGGGGGATACCAGGAGGAAAAGTAAGAGCTGCCAATACAAGCAGCATTTTTTGGCATATCACTATGTGCCAATTTTAGCTTGTCAACCGTTACTGGCAGTGGGCAGAGAATGTGATTTTCGTTAATTACCATTTCCCTGCTAGCATAGATAACCAGAATTTTCTTCCACCTCACTGATGTGCAGTGTGACTTTTCTTTCTTTTTTTTTTTTCCCCCTCAGTTACAAAACTTCTAATTATCTTTTTACCCAGGAACTTTTGTCAGGCCTTAAGTCTATAATTTTTTTTCTGGATTGAAATTGCATCTCCTTGATTTTAGCTCTGCTTTACACTTGCACATACCTTCTCGGACATTGAATGCTGAACCGCCTTTGTGTACTTTCAGCTGTTCTTAGATGACTGTAAAACTTTCTCTTCTCTGGACTGGATCTTTTTTTGTGCATTTGTAGACAGCTTCAGAGCCAGGCAGGGAATCCAGAACTCCAAGCTTTCATTCCTTTGCTTTAGTCATGGGGTACCTGTGTGGAAAGCTGGAACGAAAGAGGAGCAAAACAACGTGGCTAGGGAAGATGACATCATGTTATTCATGAGGCACAGTTTGTGGCAATAACTAAAGAGTTTTAGTAAACCAGCTAGAGAGCAGATGTTGTTGTTTAATCTCTCATGTTTGGTAAGTGCCCTTTCAATGGTGCTTTACCTTCCATGCTGTAGCCATGACTGCCGACATGTATAAGCAAGACCTGTAAGAGACAAAACCATTTGGCTTAATATAACTTCCTGACTGCCACTGTCTTGCTTATGTTCCTAGATCAGCAGGACTAAAATGACACTAATCCTCTGTCATTGGCAAGACCTTAATTACTTTGTTCATTATATAAGAGGTGGCTTTGAAGTCCACAGGGCTTTTGCTCAGATTTGCTCCATGATTCAGTTGTTGATTTCTTCCTACTCAGAATATTTATTCACATTTGAACAAATAATGGATGAGCAAGTCTGAGAAAGGTGAGAGTTAATTTAAAACATTGATTCAAGGCTGGTGTGTTCAGAATATTTTGTTTAATGTTTTTGTTAACCTAAGCAATTGTATTTCCAGCATGAATGGCAAAAGCGCTGGAATATTCCATAGAAACCTGCTCAGTCACTCCACCACTTTCTACGATGCTGAGAGTTTTCTTCTCTTTCAAAAGTTGGATCTGCTCTGCTCGCTACTGGAGGGCTCTTTCTGAATTAATCCCTGCAGTTCTGTGACTTAAACTTACACTACTCATTTATCCATCTGTGTTGGTGCAGAAGATTAACCTGTATTTAACACCTATAATCTGTTCCGTTTTACAATCTGTCACTGAAATCAGCAAAGAGCTTAGAACCGGACAGTGGTTTATTTTAATGGTGGGAAGACAGTGTTGAGAGAGTTTTTGTGATGGCAAACAATGTTATTATCTAGTTCTCCATCAATTATTCTAAACACATCTAGTTTGTTCATGTCCCAGAGGGTGTCTGTAGTCTAGTCTGATTCCTTTTCTTCACTTAATCACCTGGGCATTGACATTTATCAAAAAAGTCTTGCAAATCAGATGGAGTGGAAATACAGTTTTTTTAAAGTAATAACTTTCGTGTGCTTCTGTCATGCCTCCTTCAAATTATTCAAGGCTGTTCTTGAGCAATTTTTAACCTTTTATTTGGTTCACCTGCTGCTTTGTCCTCCAGTATATTATTGAATAAAAGGATTCATACAAGAAGCATTTGTATCCAAGTCATCACACCGTGGAACATGCATGTAAGCTCCTGATGACCATCCTGGTGAGGTGCCCAGACTGACCATTTCATACCTGTTGCAGTGCAAAAGACTATTTTCAATCTTCACTTTAGGCTCCTGTTTCTGAATCAGGGTCTGAATGTCACTTCAGGTCATTTTTCTATGCAAATTGAATCTCTGCTCTTAATCTCTTCATTCTGGGGGGGTTAAATCTTCACTAATTTTGTCATGGGACCCTGAAGCCTTTTGATTTTCCTTGCCTTCAGGCTGCACCACAAAGAAAACTAGCCAGACTTGTAACTCAGTCAACGTTTCGGAGAGAATGTCTATGAAAAACTCTGCTAATTGTGCTTACGTGTTTGCTTCTGCATGATTATGTTCAGCTGCTGATCTCTAGGAACTGTCAAGCCTTGTTAACTAATCATGCCTTCAGTGGAAAAATTGGGTCTGACAGCTTCATGGACATAAATGCCCTCTAGTGACTGGTGATCACTGTAAGGAGCTGTATTTTGTGTAGAGCATGTGTATTCTTTGGTATGCATCTTATAAGGCTGTTGAAGAGTTACTTAGCTAGACCTTTAGCCCCTTATGGTACTGAACTGTTGTAGGGAACTTTATTAATATTTGCTTTTTGAAAAAACATTCACTATTTATTCTTTTTAGAATAAAAACTGTATGAAAGCTACTATATGTGAGAAACCCCTCTGACAATGCTTTAAGCTTTTCCTTTTTCCTTTCCCCCAGTCTGGAGTAGTCAATTTGTATCCAGTGTTGCTTGGTCTAACTGTATTTCTCCACAGCTAGAGTAGCTTTGCCCTCCCTAATGACTGGGAGAAATGGGAAGTGGAGGACTGAGACTGCATGGTTGTGTTCCCAGCTCTCACTGTTAAATCACTCTTAAAAGTAGACCTTTTATTTAAAAATAAATAAATAAATACTTGGATCACTAATTCTGGGTTTCTGCTCCTGTTAGCTGTTGCAGAGCAATCCTGTCCCATGAACCCCCAGGAGCTATTACAAGGGTCTTGGACCAGGCAGTAGATCCTTCTGCCAAAATACTGAGGAGGAGCTTTTGAAGTCTTGGAAAAGAAGATCAAATGGTCTTCTAGATTTTTGAAAGCTAGAGCCAAGAACAAGCTGGAAAGGGCTATAAGAGAAGTATTCCTACATGACAGGTACGTCTTTTAACCTGTTTCTTCTCCAATTGTTGAAGAGTGGTATCTGCTTGTTGGATTTGATAGTCCAGACTTTTGGCTTCTGTCTTTTCTTGTGGCAGTTATTCACTGGCAAGCAACAAATTAGGTGGTTCCAGCTAGCATGGCATTTGCTGGGACAGTGACAATGGGACAAATATAAATGTCAGAGGAATAAAAGTTCCTCCTGTTTGTCTCCTTCTCCCAATGGGAAGTGCCCAAGATACTTTAGGATACTTTTTCAAACAGCCTGTTCTCTGAGGCTTAATAAAACTAGGAAATAACCTTTATAGGGCAAGAAGCTGATATTCCCAATGTTGGTGCTGAAATCTAGGCATTTGCCATTATGCTCAGCTGAAGCAAATACTTGTGTACTGGTTTTTCTACAGAAGCTTCTCAAGAACCAACAAAACTGTCAACCTGTGTACCCATGTATTTCAGTGAAAACTGCTAGGACTGCAGTTGCAAACATAATTGTAGTAGCTTGGATTTTTGTGTATCAGATGGAAGCGCTGTGATTTTTGTCAATTTGGAGGGAAATTGGTTATGGGAAGTGTGAAAGAGAACAAAGTGGATGCACAGGAATGGAGACAAATTTGGGGGTCAAGCTGTAGTCTGTCATGGCACCACCAAACTATGTAAGGAACAAACTCCCTTTAAAAAAAATATAATTAAAAAATCACCAATTTTCTAGGCTCATGACCAGCAAACTTCATCTAGAGGGAAAATATCTAAAGGTCTGTCAGCATACCTTTTATTGTGTTTTTCTAAAACATTTCTTGTCTTGCATCTATTTGGGAGCTTGGCATGGAAATCTTTGCTTACTATCCATCTGTGTTGTTATTCCCATTATAACCAGTTGCTTGGGAGTGTTGGATATGGCTTGGGTGACGGGAGCATGCTTAGATATGTTACTGTAGGGTATGTTAGGAGTAATAGGACTCTGTGGAGACTGGGAATTAAAGATCAGTACATATAATATGTAGAGAAGCATAGCTATTGGTAATGCTTTGCAGCAAACTGTCATTAAAAGTACCAGAGACAATCACCAGGGCTTGATGTGAGGCAAAGTATTGTCACAGGTTGGGATCCACTAGAGACAGTAAAAGAGTAAGTGGCAGTAGTTCGAGTGGTGGGTAGTGTAGATTGCATGGCTAGAAAACAGTACTGGAAAGCAAGGACTGCAGGAGGTCCCTTCCAACATCCATTAATATCACATCATCTTAGATTCATAGCATAACCTATGTTACAAAGAAAGAGAATTGAGGGTTTCTGAAACATTTATTCCTTCTACAGAGCTTGTAGTAGGCGAGGAAGAAGGCTCTGGCGTGTGCTATTAGTCTGGACCTGCTGACTGTGGCACTGTTTTTGCTCGCGGGCTGCTATCGGAAAAGGGTTATGGTATTGTCACCTGGACCTGCTATGGGATCATTCATGTTGCTACTAACCTGCTCCCTTGTCCTGAGGTGGGTTCACCTGACTCCTGGAATTCCTCCTTCCCTGCTCATTCAAGCTTATCTTTGTGCCTGAACAGGCTTTCTGGGGCTGCTGCTTCTTTGTTGCTGGCAGCCTCTGCTGAGGTCCCACATGCAACCGCTGCTGATTTGCATGTGTGTGCGTTGCTGCCAACAAGCCGCCGCTCGGCTGCCTGCACTGACCCTGCTGGGCTGGGTTTGGGTTTTGTTTCTTTTAACGCTGCTAATCCCCAAATCTTATGTAGGACAAATACAGGACAACTAAAGAATGATTTTTTTTTTGGCGAGGAAGCCTTGCAATGTCTGTAGTCGGCATGTGAATGCTATCTGGATAGGGGAAAAAAGCAGCTGATGTTGGCTGTCTCATGGTGACTGAAGGTTTCACATTAGTCTGGACTGACTTGTTTGGGGCTTTTTTATACTAGGGTGTTTGCAATATTTGCTATACAAACATCATTGCTGTGCTTTCATACACGCGTATGTCTCTTGTCCACGTTGCTCTTAGAAGGATTTCTCATTGCAATTCATATGCCTGTCGCTTTTGGGTGTCACTGCCTCCTGCCATGCTAATTAAACCAAAAAAAGGGGGAGGGGGCAAATAGCCATATAAATAAAAAATACAGGCTTGTCATATTTGACAAATGCACCGATGTTAAAACAGAAGTTTTCAGCACCATGACTGCTTCCTTGTTACCCCTAGCTAATGGAAAATATAGCTAATGCTGTGGTTTTTAGTGATTAAGTGGTTAATGATTTAATGAACTAAAAAAATCTCATTTGTTGCATCCCTTGGACTCAGAAAAAAACCTCAAAGAGCTGATTTTCTGTGTACCTCAGTCCAATATTGCTACCTGCTGGGATATGAACACAATCTCTAAATAAATTGCAAGTGGCCTTGGGCAAATGGAAGAGTTTCGCTTTGATCTTGCTAGAGAGAATGAAGTCAAATGTTCAATCAATCAATCAAATTCATAACTTCTAGCTACAATCGGCCTGACAACAGCCTATTATTTATTTTTAAAATCATATATTTCATTATTGCAAAACACACAGTCTCTCGTGGGGGGGAAAAGACTAAATTATTGATAAGCCTTATATGTGACTGAGTTTGTTGTTTTTGACATGCTTGTCACTAACTATTGTCAGGAAGAATTTACTAAGATGTTTAGTCTGAAAAGTTGGCTGGGAATGTGTGTTGTGCCACATTTAAACTGGGTAGAGGAAACTTTAATAGCTTCTTTCTTCTTGAATTCCTAGTTGGTAAAGACAGCTGAAGGCAGACAGGGCTTTCTAGTGTGAAAACAATGCATTCGAACAAGTGTCCTTTGTTTTAATTGCTGCAAAACAGATGATTCAGGATCTGAAATTATCCATGAGGCGGGGATATGAAACTTTTAATTGATTTATGTATTTCTGGAAACAGAAATTCTCAGGCTGCAGAATACTTATGTAAACAGAAAAGGGAGAACAATTAACCCCACACCTCAAGAGTCTGTTTTCACTTGTGTTTGTCAAAAGCATCCGAAGAGTGAGTAAGAGAAGAGCATGTCAGAGAAATCTGTAGGGAGACTTGCTTCACATAGCCATACTATTACACAAAAGCATTTATAGAGGTATTGTAATGGGTAGTTATTCCAACACAGCCAGAGTGTGTGAGGAAGCTGCACAGATGTGTAGATACATCTCCCTTGTGGCTTTGGGGACCCCACAATTGACCTATCGCTATGTGCCCGGTAATGGATAGAGTTTTTGTAGGAGAGCCGTGACCTCTTCACTCCCCTATTGCTAGTTCTGTGACCCCTATGGGTCTTACACGTCTGTAAATAAAATATGAGTACTCAAGAGACCTAGGTCCCTGGCTATGTCTGACGGAGCTTGCAGCAATACCTGAGCACCACGGGAAAGAAAGAGGTGAAATCCTGGCCCTTTTGAAGTCAATGGATATTTTTTATAATGGACTTTTTTAAGGTCAGGATTTTGTCCGCCTGTGCCTTTAGTCATTACTGGGCAGAGCAAGGAACCAAGGCAAGTGCTATGACCCCAATCCAGCAAGAGATCCAGCAGCTTGTACCTTTAGTGCAAGGCACAGAAAAATAACAAAATGTGTAGGGAAGTTGAGGAATGGTGAATCTAGCGACTCCTAAACACATCCACATATGTTTTTATGCATAATACATATTTGTGCACTCCTTGTCTGCATCCAAAAATGAGTCATAAGTAAGGACTTAAGCATTTGAGTGATTAGCATGTAAAGCACTGAGCCTTACAAAGATGCTGCATAATGTATCTGTCAATACGTACGAGACATAGCTTTCACTGGACCCTCTATAAACAATTAATGAAACTACAGCTGTCTGATTTTTTTCTGAAAGCGTAATTTTCAGCTTTTGCCTTGCAGATTGCCCGAACACTTAGAAAATTTCACTTGTTCCTTGTGCTTGTACAACTCTTCAGTAGACTGAGGGCGGTAGGTTAGTAATACTACCCTTTTTGCTGCAGGAAAAGGCAGGCATGGCCCATCCAACCCTGCAGCCTGAGTTCAAACCCAAAACCTTTTAGGTCTGATGCTCTGTTCTTTGCTGCAATGTCTTTCCATCATCCTTACTGATGCAGGCTCAAGGTATACCTTCTGATGTGCAACATGGATCTCGGCCATCTTTTGGATCTGCTGCTTATTCTGCACCCATTCCTCAAGTAGAAAACTGATCTAGAAAAAATTGTGCAAAATACACAGAAAGCATCCAAATGGCAAATAAGACCTGTTCTATGTATAATTCCTGCACTCCTGAGCCATAGATAGGTTAGGGCTAGCTATAGGGCTAGCTATTCAAATCTGTTCTTATCTTTTAGGTGTGTATAATGGACTCTGTAACAGGAATTTTTAATGAGTTAAGTCTGGCTTAAAAAAAAAAAAAACACACTTCTGGGGTTAAGGTGGACTACCGCAATACTTGTAGGTGCTTCAGTTCAAATGGGACTTCAGGGTTAAATTCTGCAGATTTTTACTTTCATTATATCTGTGGATCAGAAGTGTCTAGAACTTTAGCATCATAGCCATAGGGCTTGGTGCAGAATCCTGAGGGTACTTTCTATGGGAAAGTGATGTTGTTATAAAATTAAAATGTTTAGAAAAGATTTGCTTTCCTTCTGGAGATGTTGATCTTCTCTCTGGAAAGTCTAAATAAGACATTTTATTCCAGGTTAGTGCAACAGTGACCTAATTTTTTTTGGCACGTCTTGATTCAAAATAAAATTCTTTGCGCCAGTGCAAGAAGAAAAAAAAAATGTTGCCATAATCCCCAAAATATGTTTTAGTCACATTGAGATTGAACATCTTACTACTTCTGACTGCGTTTGTTCCCAATTTGTTCCATGAGTTATTTGATATTTCAACACATTATATTGATTTCATAGCAGTGGAATATATCATGGGTTAGAAGCTCCACGAGAAGGTGAAGGAAAAGCTGAGCAAAAAGGTTGATTTAACCAAACTTTAGTCATCTAAAAGTTGAATGTCTCACCCGGACACGCTAGGATCCTTCTGGAGACACTGACAAAGAGGTACCTGCAGATGGTCCTCCCTGTGCTGAATCCACTGAGCATGTGTGTCTTTCTGCGTTGGACTGGAGATGACCATCTCCATCTTCATTGGCTGCAAGGGGAGGCAATATTACTAGCTGAGACTGGAGAACTTGTACAAACTGACAAGAAGCAACCCTTGCAGTAAGGGAAATGGGAAGTTTAGGACTGGATAGAAGGACAGATGTTTTTGCACTGACACGGGCTGGGAAATTTCCACCGTTAAAGACTTTCACCAGGCAATGCCATGAGCTACCTGATCTATTGAATCTTTTTGGCAGGAGGTTGGACTAGAGTCTTCCAGAGGTCCTGTCGAACTTAAATTTGTCTGTAATGTTAGAGCACATCCTTGTAGTTTTTACTTAGCAGTCTCAAACCTTACACTTCGTTTCAGCAGCCAATCTGCACTACCAAAACAGGATCCTGCCCTTGGCATTGCTACTTCAATGAGAAGTAATGGATCTGTCTTAATGGTTAGACTTTCTGTAGATAGATATAAACCCCTCTTTAAATAAAATCACTTTTTTTCTTTTCTGAGTGAGGTAATTTTAAGTGATGTTTTGGCATTTAGATTTAAAAGGAACAGTTGATTTTTGAGAATCTCAGTTGACACTTGAAAACTTTGGGTGATTGTTTGCTTTGCAAGAAAAATGGGGACATGAGTCCCTGTTGCAGGATGTTGCCTGAGAGATGGCTGAGTTCCTGAAGCTCTGTGCGCAGCACCTGTGGTGGCTCTGGCTTCTGCAATGGGGCACTGATGATAAAAGGTCCCCAGGGCTACAGGTTGCTTGGGACACATTAGTGCCACCACGGGCTAATCACAGGTAACTCAATGCATTTCTGTCTGAGTACCAGATCAGCATTGGTCAAGCACATCTTGAGGCTATTCTAAACTGGAGGAGGGACCTGCATTTTTTTTTAATACAAGTGGTCATATTTGGAGCTTTTAAGAAAAAAAGTCTTTAAAAGTAAAATTTGTACTTCTGAAATATTTCTTCGTTTCTCTTGCATTTCCTGGGTTTGCCTGCTGTTGTTTCACAGTTTCAGAAGCAAGAATGCCGTCTCCCAACCTTCCCATGTCCCTCTGTTCACATTTGTCAGAAAAAAACCACTGCAGATGTAATGGACTGTAGATGTGGCTGGCTTTTGGGAACTTCCCTTCCCAGGGCTTGCTTAGCAACTCTGAGCATGAACTTGTACAGTTTGTCTGCTTTATGTTAGTCCTATTTGCACCTAGGTTTGGATCTAGGCTGTGAATGCCTTTTAAGCCTCAGACCAATTCATACTTGTTGCAAAGCCTGGAAAATGAAGCCTTTCCTGAGTTTTACTCCTGTGGCATCATTACACCATGTAATTATAGACTATAACGTTATTTTATTATAAAGGTTTAGTGAGATGAGCAGTTTGGGACATTTAATGCCTAATGTGCAGTTCAACTTGGCTTTGATTGCTGTTATGAGATTTATTATCACAGGGAATACATGTTGCACTTGACACAGCCATGTGTCTGAGATGCGTACACAGACTTTTTAAGGCTAGGAACATTTATTTGTTCTTTTTAATGTCTGGGACTAGATTTTTGCATGACAGGAATGTGTTGCATAAATACACTCTAATCCTTCCAGGTATAAGAGGGGGATAGCAAAATTTGCTTTATTTCTGCCTTTCTCAGCTGGCTGAGAAATATTTCAGAGATCTTTTCTGCCAGGTTTCCACTGGCCTATAAGTGACTATTGTCTGTTTTCAGAGGTATATCAAAATGTACAAGCAAATATCCATCTTTCCTCTTAGCGCGCACACATGCTCAGATCATCGTGGGAGGGCAGTGCCAGTGTTGTGTGTACTTTGCCAGATGCTTAGCTGCTGTGATACTGAGGGCTATTAAGGAAGAAGGGATATTAGATGCTACAATCCATGATAGTGCGGGATTGTGCTTGATGACTCAGAAAGGTCTCCTCAGCTGCTGTGTTCCTGTGTTTAAGGGAGGTGGTGTTCGTTACCTGCCAAGCAGCCTCTGATTTACAGTCTCAAAGCACTGCAAAGTGTCAACACCAAATTAATTTCTTTGTGTGTCAGTTGTGATCTCAGAAGGTCCCTTCTGATACTTGGTGGTTGCAAAAAGGTGGTAAATTCAGCTCTGAGGTTGTTTTGTTTTGTTTTCTTTTTGGCTCAAGTGAACATCAGAGGAAATCTTTTTCACTCAACTGTGCTATTGAGAAGAGCAGGGAAGTGGCTCAGTTATGCAGCAAGAGATGGTTAGGTGTGTTTTCAAAGGAAAAAAAAATGGCACTTGTAAACTGAATTGTCCTGTAATTTCTCTTAACCAGGTGTATTTTGCTGTTAACTGTAATCATGTAATCTCAAGTAAGCCACATACTGTCTATTTGGCAACTTGTCCCTTTGGAAATGAACACAGAGCATGTAATTCTGCTACAGAGGGTGGATCAGCCACGAGACCTCCAGAGCTGATGAGTATCAATCACTTCTGACGGAATCGAGACACCCTCTGTGCCAGGTCACCGTAGGAGCAAATACTGGAAGCTGACCACACGGCCTGGCATGGAGGACCCTTAACACCGATACGTCGCACAGGGCATGTTCCTGTTGCCATTATATCTGTTAAAAATTGTTCATGGACTTCAGTAGCCCCAGCATTTCAGTTGCAGCTTTGCAAGGGATTGTGTATGAAGAGCTTTGGTAACAGAGCATGCCTACCGCCTTTGGGTTTTGTGAATGCTACTGCTTATGTGATATTCAGATGTTTTCCCAGTGAACTAGTATATGCTGCTGCCTTATCCTGTGTTGGTTTTGGCTTCCTGTTCTTCTCATTTAGTACAGGATCTCATGATCTTGAAAGCTGGGGTCTGAGGGCACCTTTTTGCACAGGCAAGCAATTGTGTGCCTTGCACAGTTACCATATTCAGGCATTTCTGAAGGGACCTGAAGTGCCATCTGACTGCTTCTGGATTTTGCATGAGAGGCTTCCCAGCTGGAGGCTGGCATTTTAACATACCAAAATGAACATCTCCAGCAGGAACAAACCCTACAAACAATTTGATATTGTCTCCAAGTGGGAAATGATTGTAAACAAACCAGGCAGCAAAGGATGTCTCAGTTCCTTCCTCTGTCTTTAACAATATCCTTGCTGGAGATTAAACCTAATTTCTTCAGGTTCTAGGGATGGTACTCATCTGTATGTCATGCTTTATCAGCATGTAATCATAGGCAATTATCTGCTTATTCAAAAATATAATTATTGCTGCATTTAATGTTCATCCCATAAGACTGGCCACAATAAACTAGAGGGATGGAGCTTTATTCTTAAAGAGAATCTATTTTGGGGTTGTACATTCAGTGGGACTCTCTGAACTTACACAGGGTCAAAACTGAAGCAAGAAGACTGACAAGCAGAACCCTTTGCTTTTTGCTATGCAGTAGCATTGCTCAGATCTGTCCTGCTCCCAGTGAGAGGAGCAGTTGAACCCACCACCACTCATCAATGTCCATCCTGATCTGGGCACTCGGCTTGGTGTCTGTCTACCAATATTAGATTTCTTATATCGGTGGTGGACATGATTTCACAGGGGCAGTGGAAAAGAAGATCTTAGCTTCATGCTTGACTTGTCTAGAATGACACTTTGACACCAACTGATGGCCAATTTTCATTGGTCTTATTTTAGTCTAACTTTTTAAATTATGAAGTACTTATATTCCCATTTTTATCCTGATGGTAGCACAAACCACATCTCATCTTCTGGATGGAAGACATGGATATCTATAAATGCATGGGAGACTGGATTATGCAAATATGCTTATTACCATGTTATGGTGCTGGTAGTTGTTGGATTGTCTTTTTTAATTTGAGCTCATTAACACTTGAGGCAACATGTTTTTTCCCTGCAGTTTCAAGACAAAATCACAGGAAAAAAAAAATTGTTGCCACCTCTATTTTGTCAGAGCTGAGATGTACAAAAGTAAGAGGCTGCAAATTGTTGACCAAGCCCCCCTCAGGTCCCCCCTACCTTCACACACACGTCAGTCCTTGTTTTCTCATGCCTGAGCTGAAAGTATCAACCAGGATCAAATGTGAAATTTTTTTATAATGGTTTCCATAGAAATTAGGCAGTTTTTCCTCTACACCTTAATTGCATATGTTGCAGATCATGTCATAAGTCACTCTGACAAAAAGGCCAGGAAACCTTAATATTTTTGTTTACAGTATGTTAAACAGATGTTTTTTTCAGTGTAGAGATAAGACCACATTAAATATGATTTTATAAACAGAGACTCTCACAGCTCAGCTCCTCTTGGGACTGCTCTGATTTGCGCATTGGATGATTATAATGGGTTTTTAATTACACCTGTGAGCCAAGGTGTATATCAGAACTAAATTACAAAGCACCTTACAGTTGAGATTTTTCCAGTATACAATGAGTTGAAAAAGGCTTTTTGTCCATAAGGACAAAGAAATTATTTTTCACATTATTAAAATTATAGAGGCTTTCTGGGCAAACACAGTGATAACATAAGATTAAGACAGACAAACTTTATTTGTTTATTTCTATTATTATTTATTTTGGAAGGTGCTTAGCAGTTTTTTGCTAGCAGGCTTAACTCCTTGTGAGCAACTAACTGAGCCTCTGGCATTTTCATACTTAGTGACGAAGTTCACAGAAGGCTTTTGTTTCCAAAACTTTTTTCATAAGAATAAAGAAGCCCAAACATGTAATTGAAAAAAAAAAAAAAACACACATAAAAGGCTTGTTTTTGTTTTATTAAGTGATTTTTCATCCCTGAGGGAAAAAAAAAATTGAAATAGTTTAGTCTTTTCTGAGCAATCTGCAGCTGTTCCTCAGGTTAAGAGGTACATCTTTGACTCCTCATGGTAGACAGACAGCTTGAATTAAAAAAAAAAAAAAAAAAAAAACTATTTTGGTCATAAATTGATGCTCAGCAAAGTGACAGAAGCCCAATAACTCCATATAAACATGCAATTGGGCTAATATTCCAAACAGACTTGCTTACTACAGGATCTTAAATACATTATTTCAAACATAGATATGTCAGTCTGATCCAAGGCCTGCCAAGTCTGGTGGAAATAGGCCCTATTTTCAAAGGTTTGTTTTGATTATAACTGGATCTAGCATCTTCTGAAGCTACCTGAAACACTGGGTGAAATTCTTAAAACCACTCGTGAATTAGGTTCCCAGCTGCAGAACATTATTGACATGTTTTTGAATATTTTATCCATTTTACAGCCCTTTTTTGCCCAGAGTTGTCGGGCACTTCTTTCCATTGAAATACGCGGTGGCTTGGTGCTGTTGTCAGGAACGACAGAAGACCTGGGCCCTGTGCTTTGCAGGGCTGCTGCTTTCTCCCAAGGGCCACAGAAGGAGTTTGACTGTAGAAGACTCCAAGCTTTCTCAGGGGCTCAGTTACTTAGGTCTTAACCCAACAAAAGACAGGTCTTGGCTAAACTGTGAATTCATTTCAGCACATGGCAGCTACTGAATCCTAGACTTTCTAGTCAAGATCAGCTAAGATGGGCACATAAACACTGTCTTGGGGACACCCAGATCTGTCTGCACTGAGGGATGGTGCTTTTCTTGGTAGAGCGTAAAAAGGTGTTTTATTGCTAACTTCCTTGTTACAGCCCGACTAATGCTGATCCAAGTCGTTTGCCCCTTCCAGAGCTCAGTGGTATTTGGCCAGTGAAGGGAACAAGAAATATCTTTTCCCCACTTGTTTTGAGATGGGGCAGAGTTCTTTCTTTCTAAAATTTTGGGAGATAATGAACTCGTCTATAAAGAAAGGAGGGTTAATGGCAAACAGAGCAATGGTCACCTGTAGATAGAATGTTGGAAAGCCACACAGTCCAAGGAGTTCTCTTTAGTAAGACACAGGAAGGAAAAAAGGGCAAAACTCCTGCCTTGGTGAGTTGTCATACCTGCAGGAAAGCCTTCCATGTTGAGTTTATTGCTCATGGATGTGCAGTAAGTGGGCTGAATTTGTATCCCATCCTCAGATGTCTTCCAGAGCAAGAACTTGTTGTGTTTATAAAGGCATTACTTAATGGCATGGGGGTGAATAGATCGTTTGAGATAAGCAATACTTGAAGCAGCCTATAGGCATGTTGTTCATGAATTTTTATTTGTCCGTGAGTTTAATTAGAAGGGAATAAGCTAGATGTTAAAAGGTAGTGATGGAAAAGTAACCAAAAAAAAAAAAAAAATAGGGGAAGGGAGAAAGATATAAGGATATAAGAGTAAGAGGTGGAAAGGTGGAAGAAAAGGAGATAAAAAGAGAAAGCTGGACAGCCAGACAGTTGGAACTAAGTGTAGAGGCACTGGTACTAGGAAGTGATTGCAGGGGGGATGTTGTTATTTTAACTGTTCTGCTCCAGATGTGCAGAGAGCAACTGACTGCAACTACTGGCTTGGACACTGGTTTTGGAGACTAGTTTCACCCAACACAAGTGTTAATGCTGGTTTGGTGGCAATGAAGGGCTTCTTTCCAGTTTCATAGAGCAAAAATAGTATGTGATCCCACTGGGCTATAATCTGACAGTGAATGGTGGTGTTTTCCATCATAGTCAGTGGCTCTGGCTCAAGCCAAATTCAGAGGGTTGACTCCTCTAGGGTGTCCTCATGCCATGCTGAAGCTCCTTTTAGTACCAAGTCAGAGGATGGCAAATAAAGAGCTTCAAATTCCACTTCCCGGGTATCCCTCTCTTGGAACTATCAAAATATTGTCTGAATTCTGCTTGATTTTTGGCAAGCTAGATCTAGCATGGTTGCAAATGTCAACTTGTTTGATGGGTTGACATTTGGGGAGTAATATTTATTATACCTAATACTTGCATAGGACCATGAACACAGCACAGAAGGCCAGATTTGTAACAGATGAGAGTTCTCTGTATGGTATTTCTATTCCATTAAAGCAAATAATTTTTTATCATTTGGGTGAGTCTCTTCCGTTTGTTGCCAGATGCTGACAGCTGGGACTCTTCCCAAAAGTTCTCTCTGTTGCTCTGCTGGCTTTGGCTGGTGTGGGAGGACTTGGAGAGCCCCTCCTAATTGAACAGAGCAGGACTGCCAGTTTCTGACACTTTTTACAGGGGAAGCATCAGTGCAGTAACAGAGTAATTTCTCTGGTGTTGCTGACTTGAAAAGTACCCAGGTAGCATGTCTATCAGAGTTTTCTTTTAGAAATTAAATTACCTTTGATCTCCAAACCCTCCATTTATTATAATTCAAGGCCAGAAAGGCTGATTCATGAAAATGAAGGCACAAGCGTATTAAAATGAAACTGGCCACATCCCTTTCCATGGTGTTTCAGCCTCTCATTGCCACATGCTTTAAAGGCCTCCAAATGACAAGTGAGCATGCTTGCAGTAACCAGACACATACAGTAGGGCCGTATCAACTGTAGTACACAGCTTTATAACAAGTAGCTCTCCAGTTGCTGTCAACTTTGACAAGCAGCCTATTGAAATGCAGATGCCTTGTTCTTGCACCAAATAGTTCAGGCAGAGTCCCTTCCTCTGGCTCTAATGAGAAAGAGGGGAAAGGACACACTTTTGATGATACATAATCATCTTGGGTTGCCTGTGCCTTGGGGTAGGGCCACACTGAGCAGGTGCTTTGCGCGTCTTGCACGTCTGTTACAAAATTTAATATTAGTCCCACCCATAGTCCAGCCAGGAAAGTGCAGTGATATCAGAGGACTTGTCCCTCATTTTTTGACTGTGTCAGTAAGTGGGATATGACCTCTGTCTTGCACAGGATATGAAATTTTATAAGCTTTTACCTACAGGTGAAAGGTATTAACAAATATTTCTGACATTCTAATGTCCTTCCATTTAAGCGTTATTAACAAAATCTCCCTTTTTCCTTTAATTGCCAGAGCTAGATGTTTCTGAGCTTTGCCATCATTTGAAAAGAAACAAACACGTAACAAATCGCACTTGACTAATTTTGTTAAATTCTACAGGAAAGCAAATGTGAAGTCAAGTCTCTAGAGGTCGAGTCTTTGGCAAGAAGAATTTATAAGCGGAGTACGTATCTATTTGTTCTCTGATTATTTGCTCTGCTGACAGTAGACAAAGAAAAGACGAAGCAGAAGATTTGTGCTAATTTAGAAAAATGTTTGAAAATGTTGGGCTTGCAAATCCAAATATATTAGCTAAATGTTATTGAATAATAATGAGAACAGGCATGTATTGACCAAAGGACTTTGGAACTAGGCAAAATTAATTTGTATTTATTTAACCCTGCCTTTCAATGAATCTTTGTTCATGTTTCTACAGCTTGGATTTCCTTGCAAAAGCTGATCTCTCTTTTTATAGCACTTCTTTATTTTAGTAACCAGCCTAAGTGCCTTGCTTCCCTAACAAAGCTTGAAGAAGAAACGAAGTAAATATACAAAAGCAAAGGTATGCTCCTCAGAGGTGCTATTGTTTGTACAATGGCAAAGCACAGGCACCTCCGCTGAGGCCTGGGCCACCTCTTGCTGGATGTGCAGTAACCCCAAATCTTCCCAGACAAATGGCTGGAAGAAAAGAAGTCTGTTATCTGTGACTCGCACGCAGTGAGCTGAAGTGGGGAGAGAGCAGGAGACCTGTCCACATCTCTGGTAGCAGTGATCTGGGCTTCCCTGAGTCACAACCCCTTACCCCAAGCACATTTCCCTCCTCTCATTCTATACGGAGCTCTCCACCTGATGCCTTTTTATTACAAAAAGAGAAATGTTTCATCAGATTAAAATGAAGGAAGAGAGTCAGAGGGAAGGAGGTCTGAGAACGGCTTACAAGCAAAGCATAATTACTGAAAGTTAAATATCAAATCTTAACCGTCTTTGCTTCAAAGGCAACCTCCTTGTGCAGCCCATTCCCACAGACACCATGCAGGAGGTGAGCTGGAGGTGAGCAAGTTGACTGTATAATAGTTCTCGCTCTCCCAGTGTCTTGGGTGCCTTCCTGGCATTTATGTAGACCTGTGCCTCGTGTGTCCCACACCTCTCCTTCTGCACCCTGTACACGGAGCAGCTGGGCTGATTTTATTCCTGCATGTTGTTCTGTGGGAGAGACCTCAGGAGGATCGAACACTTGTGGGACCTTCCCTGATGGACCCGTTTCTGAGCTCTTTCCTAAAAGCTCCATGAAAGGCATCCCACAGCTTCCTGCTGCTCCAGGGGGCTGATGGCCCAACTGAATCAGTCTTTCTCTCCCTGAGGAACAGGGAGGGTTGTTACTCATCCCTTATTTATAACAGCCATTCATATACGGAAGATTTTGCCCTCTCCACCTTTTTCCTTTGTGCTAGACTAAGTAAACCCACGTTTTTCTGCCTCTGAGAAGGGCTGGCAAGTTCCAGCCCATCTGTGTATTCTGGTGTATCCAGAGTGTGAGCCGGGGCCCTCTGAGCTCAAGCACTTCCACTTGCCACATCTCTCCATCTGTAGAGCCTGTGTCCTTCCTGTGCGTGACCCCCCCACCCCCCAATGTAGTTTAGGATCTGCCCATCCTTCCTGTTTTGGGAAATGCTACCATGGGCTCTTGGAGATACCAGTGAAAATGTTTCCCAAGTGCTGAAAACTAGAAATTTGGTGGCATTGCTCAAAAAATGAGAAGGCAGAATATTATGTTCCTCTTCAAGGGAGTGGAGTGTTAAAGGCTTTTAAGCTTTGTGAGGACAAGTTAATGAAGTCCTCAGCATGTTTGCGATGGCTGCACTGTTGCCTGCACATACATGAGTTATCTGTAGCAACTCCATACTTTGTAGAGGACCTTGGGAAGTGTGAGAATGAAACAGACTCTTTTTAATCTCATTTATTTCCTCAGGCCATCTGGATTCAGTACACAGTCAAGACATCTGACAGGACAAAGTTGAACCTTAGCACTAACAGGTTCATGTGTGCTTTGAGAGCCAGCACATCCTGCACGCAGCGTGCTGGCTCCAGTCTGGGCTCACTATGAAGCCTTAATAGCTTTTCCGCAGCTTATGCGTCTTAAAGTAGGCCCAGCTATGACTTCTTGCCTCATGGGGTGCTGTGAATGCTTATTACTCATTGCTGAGAGTGGACAGCATTACTGGAAAAAAAGGTAGAGGTCTTATTGAAGGCTCATTAAAATCTTGCAAATTTGGCTTGTGTAGAGTCATCCTCGGGAATTACCTGTTGAAGTCACTTTACACCTTCTCATGTAAGAACTGCAGAGCCGAGCATTTAAAATGCATTTCAAACGAATCTGCTCTCAGCATGGTCAGGAGAATCTTACAGCTGGCTCCAGTAGAAGCACGGGATGTGGTCCAAAGTGAAAGAATCAGCACTCGGGGAGTTTGAATGAAATCTAGTAACTAATAAATGAAAAGTACTTTTGTTTATCCAAGCTGGCAAGTGGCCTGTCCATAGTGGGAGTACTAGTGCCCAAGTATGTTCTTTATCCATTTGGATTTATACGATGCTAAAATGGGAGCCTAGCCAAAGCATGAGGTGCCCCTGCCACAAAAAGCAAGGACAAAATTCAAGCTGAGCTCTGAGAGCCGTTCATGAAATCCATGAGAAACACAGCTAACTCCATGAAATTGCTGCCTTCACAGTGGTATATAAACATAGCTCTGTGTGTATCGTTCATATTTGTCTGTCTAGTTCAGACTTACATCGAAGATACAGCTATGTTGCTGACTTCTGTGCAATTCTAAGAGCACCATGGATATATTTGGATATAAATTGCTTCAAGCATTGCTTAGAGGCCTGCATGTTTTACACTCTTACTCCTTACAGTCCCTGCCCATGGAGGACTCAGGTTGTTTGGTCAGCTTAGTTGTTTTACTAACTTGGAGTACCACCAAGTGTCTGAGCAACAGGCATACGCTTGCCCCTCTAGCTGCCTCTACTCGCCAGCGTCAGCAAGGGGATGAGCAAGCCGTAAGTCGCATTTCTGGGGTTTAAAAGGAAAGGTTCTAACATTGATATATTCTGATGGGATTGTAGCAGAAGGAAGGTTAAAGGGCTATTCTTCCAGTATTGCCAAGCTAGCTGATGCTTTGCCCTATCTCCAGCACTGCTGTGAGTGCTGTGTATTGAAATAGTGTTTGAATGGTATGTGTCTGTGAGAAGGGGTTATTCCTTTTTATTTTCCTGATTCACAGAACTGAGGATGCAAATATTCTGCTTAGGCTTCATAACGTGCTTTAAATTAGGCAGTGGAGTAAGAAAGAGCTATTAAATACAATGCCTTTTCCTGAACTTAACACTCAACACACTATGTAAATTGGAAAAAAATTGGTGTACTTAATGCATGGATGCAAAGCTGCTGGAGGGAGTTTAGAGAAATCATTCCACTGAGCTGCACCTTAAACATTTCCTTAATTTTTGTGCGTGAGCATCTTTATCTCATTGTGAAACCCTCCACAGGTAAAACCTGTGTAAAACACTTAATTCAAGTCAGGCATATAAAAATAGATGATACAGCATACCACAAATGTGACATTTAAGGTGATCTCTAGCTATAACTTTTTGGAGGGGCTTTTTGAATCACAGGCCAAATGCTCCTATCTATCACAAGGCGTCTTTGTTGGCTAGTTCATGTCTTCTGGAGGGGAGCGTATGGTTTCATCCAAGCCGGTAAATCTGAACCGCCGTTCGACACCACCTCAGGCTGAGGTTGAGCCATTTGAATTTCACCCATATGCAAAGTGATTGGGACGGAAGGTGTGGGGGGGAAGAGGCTTTTAGCTAGTTAGAGCTTTGCTCTGTTCTTAGTATGATGCCTCCTGATGGGATGCAGTCTAATAAAGCTTCCATTTTCAAGTTGAGATAAAAGCACTACCTATCCAATAGATCTGTGTGTAGACACTAATGCCTCTCTGCTTTGTTTTCACATATAATATGTACAACTGGCATTAATTGTTGCACTTTTCTTATGTTTTTCCAGTACGTTTTTAATCTCTGCAGGCTATATTGATTTTTTTCCTGTGTTGCTTCTGCACTTGCCACCAGGACCTCCTTGTAGATAAGGTGTTTCAATTCAGTGTGTGATATTTCTTGGGAAAACACTCTAAACCACTTTTTTAATGTGGTTTTTTTTTTCTTCTCTTCCCCCCTTTTGCGATGTATTAAAAGGAAGATGCTAGAAAAGAATTCAGAGCACAAAGCAGGGACTTGCAATGCCCTTTCTCTTTCAGCGAACTCTTTTATTCTACTGTGAGGAATGAAACGCTTCTGTTACAGCAAACAGACTTGTGTTTTACAGCAAAAGCTGTTTAAAAGGTTATACACAGACTGTATGCAGGGTTGAGCTTGGTAGCGAGAGTGTTTCTGTGTTGCTAATACTGAGAAGGAGACCACTTATTCTGAAGTCACAGTTGTTATGGAAGGACCCTTCTTTTTAGTGCTTCTGCCATCACCTCTTTAATTCAGAGCTGAGGAGGATTCTGTGTGGACAGCTAAGAGTTAAGGTGAAATGTTAGGCTGTCACAGAATTAGGCACGGGGCTAAGACGAGGGTGTCCTTGGCCATTCCTCTTGTATGATGGATGATGATGGGGTAAAACAAAGTTTGACATGGGATGGGCAAATCCAGTGACTGTAGATACATAAATCACAATATTTTCTGAGTTGCTGAGGCTTATCTTGCATTCCTTAAAAAAAAAAAAAAAAAAGTATTGTAATTCTTCTTTACCTCAGCACGTGCAAACAGCAGATATGGAACAGTCCGACAATACCAGGGAGGTGGATCCAGCCACCATCTCCAGGCCAGTGGTGCTGCCAGGGATGACTTGCAATACAGTTGCGATCACTGGTGTTGTGCAGACACCATTTTGACCCGTCCCTCCCCACCAGCAAGCCCAGCAACTCTGCCAGGAGGCAGCTTTGCTCCCCAACATGCTGCCTACCTGCTGCCAGCCTCCATCAGTGCCTTCACCTCATTAAGCACAAGCTCAGCCGGTTAAACTTCATATAAGCACAATTAATGTTGGCACAGCATCCTCCTGCCTTTCAGTGTGTCTAAATTTGTGCCATAAACTCTAGCCACCAACCAGCCCTGGCCCCGGAGGTTGGACAGAAGGGCAGCGTGCTCCTGTCACCCCGACCTGGCTTTGGCAGGCAGCTGCTGTGGCAACTTTGCTCCAGGGGAATGGGAGTCACAGCTCTTCAGTGGTGAGTCCTGGGGAATCCAGACCACTGTCAACCCCTCTTCAGGAATCTATTCATTGTTAATGGAGTGCTTTAACTTAGGCTGGGAGCCAGGAGCTTTTTGTGACTTACTCTGCTGTCTGCACTGGACATGGTGTTGCTGCCCCCTCTTTTTTGTCAGTATGGACCACATGGGCATTGCTGCCCAGAGAGTATCCTGCTGCTGTGTGGATATGGAATAAACCTGCTAATCTGCATTAAGCGTTAGAAACCAGCACTCGGAGCATCATGCTGGGCATTCCCTACTGCCTGCGTGTATGATGCATGAGCTGGCAGCATCTGCCTCGGCCATGCATCATCATCTGGGTCCTTCAGATCCACAGCTGCACACTAGGTGCTGTTCTTTATCATAGCAGTGTCCAGATGTGCACCCCCAAGAGTGTCAGGGGTCCTCCTGGCTGATCCTGCAGGGTAATGACACACCGCTCCTGACATGCACAGAAAACCAGCACACACCAGAGGTGATATAGGTTACTCAGAGAAGTTGTGGAGTCTCCTTCCTTGGAGATCGTCAAAAGCCATCTGGACATGGTCCTGGGCAACCTACTTGCGGTGGCCCTGCTTGAGCAGGGGGCTTGAACCAGATGGCCTCCAGAGGTCCCTTCCTGCCTCAGCCATTCTGTGATTCTGGCAGACCACTAGTTCAGCCTCATGCTTGATGCTGCCCTTGGGAATGGTGGAGGACGGGGAAACACAGGCTCCTCTTGCTGTCTTATGCACTCAGGATTCAATCTTGTTTCTCCCCTCCATCTGCCCTTGTTCCTGCCCTGTGCTTGGGTGGGATTGGCTGCTTACAGATCTCCGCAGTGAGTGCTGGTGATGGTAGCATCCTGTGCTCCTCCCAGTACTTATGTGGTGAGATTTCTGCTCTGGCTTGGATCTCATAGTAAGCTGGAGGCAGAAGCAGCTCCCCACCAAAGCTCAGAGTTCAAAACCAGAGCAGTGTCTCCCATAGTGCTTTATTGCCCAAGGACTCTTATCTCAGCTGTGCCCCGTGTGCCATCAGCCTGGGATGCTCCAGCACCTCTCCCAAGCAGGGAGACGTGGAGGAGAAGAACCTCCCATTGAGCATCAGGGCAAGGAAAAGCGCAGCAGCCTGAGCCTCTCCCAGTGCGCACAGTGAAAGAAAACGCCGTGAGTAGGTCAAAGTCTGGGCTCTGTTGTCACGGGCTCTACCTCAGGCAAAATGCAGATGAAGGGAAAAGCAGAACCCTTCCAACCCAGTTAACTTGGATCCTAAGCAGAGTGAGCAATTCTACAGCAAAGCTATCTGTTTCCATCTGTGATGTCCCTAAATACAACAGTGATCAATTTTTAAAAGAATTTAATATTAAAAATTCAGTCACTTTAATCAGAAATAAGCCCTGATTCAACACAGATGTACAAAAAAATGTTTTGAATTTTAGGTCTACACCCCAGCCCCAGAGAGCTGAACACTGAATCGTCACCGCTCTGCAATGCATGCTCTCTCTTAGAAAGTTCTGCAAAAGGTGAAATGCGTTGTGGTTTGTTTTACTTCCAGACTGATTTAACTAACTGTTCGAACTTTCAAAGAAACCGTGTAGGAGCCTGACATTTAAAAGAAGGGGGGGGGAAAAATGGGGGAGGAAGTCAAATCTTCCCAGAGAATTTTAAGTTGTTGTCTTTCCCCCCACCCACCCCAGAGGAGAATGCGTCTGGAGCACTGCTGTGCTGGTGTTTGCTCCTGGCAGGCAGAATACTGCTCGTTGTGTTTCCCAGTGGTGCAAAAGCGAAGCATGTGTAGATGGGTGTGCTGGTGTCAGGTTTGCTTAGCTGGGTGCTTCAGGGGGAGGAAATCGTTCAAGAGATCAGATCTACTTGCATTGTGACGTACCGCAGTTAACAATAAGAAATACTTGCGAAGGTTTTTATGGGCCACGGGAGATTTAAATCTTGAAAATACCACGTGCTCCAGGCTGGTCACTTACCAAGGAGCCAGACAAATCTCTACTCTCCTTAATCAATGTAACCAGGAATTTACCAGATTAAACTTGGATGCATTTCCAGTGATTCGTTCCCCCTCTGTGGTAGGCAGAATTTGCATACATATTGTGTGTGTATAGGTATATAATAGAATGATGCGTAATATACATAGCTCTGATGTGTGCAAGTATTGTACCTATGCATTTACATATTTTTTGCGTATTTTGAGATGCACAGTGGATGCAAAGCAGCTGTTTGGAAGCACAAGAAAAAATTGTCCACAGCTTAGGCTGAACCCACAAAGAGGTGTCCCTGATGCGTTTTTATCTTGGTATAAGCTTTCTGAAACATAGCACAAAGCAGGGCAAAAGCTATTTATTTTTTCCTTGGAAAACATCATCAGGCAACACAGATTTTTAAGGAAGGTTTCCTTTATCCACACCATGTCAGCACACACACTCACATAAGTGATCTGGATTTAGATGTATGAAAAATCCCGAGGTCTAACAGTTTGACAAACGATGGCAAAATTCCCTGCAATCCTGCTGAGTGGGTGTCCGTGGGTTATTCGGTGCGGCTTCACTCCCAGGGCCCTTGGATGCTAACGGAAGCTGCGGATCCATGCTGAGTGCCAGAAAGATGCTTTTATTATTGGGAAGAATTTGGCTCTCTGTCATTCAAATAAATGCCTCGTTTAGGCTGAAGGTGGTGGATGTTACTTAGGCTCGTGGTGTTTAGACAGGGAAATTACATATTAGTTTAAGTCCTCTCCCTTGCTAGTACCAGATGTAGACTGTGGTCCTACAAAACCTTATTAATACAAATTGTTCTTACTTATGTGATGCTTCCCACTGAAGGGAAAAAGAACTCCTACGCTATCCCTTCCCCTGAGCTCCCCTCTACACCCTGTCTCTTTTGTTTCTCCTCCCTTGATTACCGAGGTTAGGAATGCAGGCTGTTTGGGGGTTTTGCAGCACTAAAACTGTTATACCTAACAAACTACAAATAGTGTCACACTGGCGAGATAAGAGGCGATGAATATCATATAAGCATTTAAATATATATTTCCAGGGGTTTCAATAAAAAATGCACTCCTAGGAGAGTATTAATTGGTATGACTATCTGCAAAACTTTTTTTTTAGCTAAGTTGTATACTGACATTATTGGACAAATGTGAATCAAAGTCTCTCTTCTAACAATTTCGATTTAACCTTTTTTCTTTATGCAAGAAATCTATGAATCCCCTGGTTTCTTTTTTTCTTTTTTCTTTTTTTTTTTTTTATAATAAGATGAGCTAAGAATGCGAAGTGAAAAAAAAAATGATAAGAAACTTCATTTATACAAAGTAAAAGAAAATATGTTACTTAAAAAGAGACAGGAACTCTTTTCATTCCTTTTCTGTGATGAGGTTGTCTCTTGGAAATTTTAAGGGTATATTTTATTAAAATCATTTCAGTACTTACATCTTACATGTTGCAGTTACATTTTAAAATATTTCATATCTTAGTGGCATATTTTTAGTTCTGAAGAATGACAGTCTTGCCCTGCTGAATGTTTTTAATATTGGGCTTTCTTACATCTGGTTTATATTTAAAAAAAAAAATGTGTGAACTGATTTGCACCGAATTCCCTCATAATAGGAAGAGTTTATTGTAAAATGGGTTTGTGGAAGCGAAGGGGAAGCACGGAAGAATTAAAAATAATGGCAGAATTATTCTTGTAATCACTCAGTATAGGATAAGCATAAAAAGCAGCTATAATGTGAATGATAATCTGAAGGGGGAAGTAACAGCTGAAAGACAGAAAGAATTTCAATTAAAATATACTAAGCTTAACTGATTGTGCAGATAAAGCACACCGATACAGCGGTGATGGACACTATATAAATGCCAATGCAGATTCCCAGAGCACAGCAAACAGTTTAATTAAAAATGAATTTCAATACAATTATTGTTTTAGCCTGACAACCAACTACAACAGAAAGTCATATTTCATATTGCGAGCTCCCGATGCATAAAGCATTGCATTGTACGGTATTTATGAACCCCGGTTTTGTTTCAGACCTCATAATGGACAGTTGAAACACATAGCCATGACTCTATCCTTGTATCAGTTCTTTGTTCTGGAATTTTATCTAAAGATATAATTACGGGGAAAGCAGTGGCATCTGATGGGAGACCCCCCTTTGGCGCAGGAGGCTGAGCGTTTCGGTGCTTCAGTTATGTTTCAGTGCCCTCTCGTGGCTCACACGACACGGGGACACCAGGGACAGAGAGCCCCACGCTGGAGATGCGCTGCCCCGGGGATGCCCCACACAGCACCCCGCTGGGGAGCCAGTGGGGAACCGGTGGGTGCTGCCACCTCGGAGCAGGGTGTCCCAGTGGGTCCCGCGCGGGTCCCCGTGCCTTGGGTCGCACCCAGGGGGACGCATGGAGTGTCGTCCTGGTCTGCAGGGGACAGTTGTGGCTGGACCCCATTTCTGGACAGGGTCTGTTCCAGCCAGTCCCTGGCCGTGTGATGACTCATGCTCTTGTCCTGTACCTGAGCATCATAGGATGCTGCAGCCGAGCAGACCTCCCTGCCTGGGGCTCCGGTAACAACCAGGGGTTATGGTCTGTACAACAGCCACATCAATACTGAATCCTGCATTTCACAGTTCCCCTGTGATCTAGCTATAGGTACATGCCGATAAAACATCTTTCCTATCTTCTTTTCTCTTCTAACATTTTTTCGTTTGCCCCTTCCTTTCCTCCCAATCCAAGAAGTGCCTCTCACAAACCACAGTGCCCGCAGCAGATAAGAGGAGCTGAAGGCTGAGGGATTGGCACATTTTGGGCGGCTGCTGAGGAAGCATCCCACACCCAGCACTGTCTACCGCTTTCTTTTCAGAGTTGAGTTCCCTTGCTCCCTCCTTGTCCCAAAACCTGCTGCCAGTCATGCTGGTTTGTACCCAAGCATGTGGTGCACGTGCTCTGATACGGAAAACCCGCCTAGTTCTATCCAAAGTCACTCATCCAAGCCTGGTGAGGAGTCAAGCTGTGACCGTCTCATTCAGATCACTTATGACACAAGCTAGATTTAGACACATATCTCAGGAAGCATAAACCTGTGTCTTCTGACTTTACTACAGTTTTAGAAGATGGTAAAAGTCAAACCCACTGCAGTAATTACCCATCTATTTCTCATCATGTTTGCTGTAGTGCCCTTCACTGTAAAACCTAGGATATGATATTTGAAGGTTAAATAAATCATGTGAAACTCAGGTCTTTGTTTCAGCTAGGCATTTTTTACAATGGAAGTGAGTGCAAGCTGTAAGTCTTTTCTGTGCGAAGTGTCTTTTATAGTTTCCTTGCTTGTACAATGCAGCTTGGGAATTTTAAGACAGAGGAGGGTACATAAATTGTACAGCTCTGTACTGCAGAGGAGACTGATCTCTGCTGTAACTCTGCTGAAGGTAGGAGAGTTGTAAAAGGGGAGGACTTTTGTTCAGTGTTTAGTATAACTGTTTCACATTGTGTTGAGACAGAGACAACAGGTGGAGAACACTTGTTGGTTTTTAGAAACATTTAACTGAGCAAGAATCGTCCTTCCTTCCATTGTTTTTCAGGTCTCAGTGAGACTATACAGACATCACTTTTCATTTTGAGGGGCACGGCAAATCAAAGCCAGACCAGGTCTGGGTAGAGTTTTTCCTCTCTTGCTGCAATCCTCCACAAGCACAGGAATTTCATTGTTAAGATGATGTTGATACCACTGGTTTTATCTTCTGTTGATACTGAGCTGATGTCACTGGTGTAGGTAGGTTTCTTACAAAAATGTTTTAGGAAGGAGGTGGATATGCACTGGGATTCTCTATGCCTGTGCTGGTTCTTACAAGTCATGGATTATGAAGTGCCCATGGAACTGAGGTAGGGCAGGATGGCATCCCCTGGAAGTGTCCTTAGGTGGTACTGTGGCTGCAGCAGTGACTTGCAGGTAGCTGCTGCCTACTTTCCAAAGGGGAAAACCCCATTCCTCACAGGGTGATCAAGGGAGAGGTCCCCAGCCTTGCCTTCATGGCCACCACCCACCTCTGCTGTCCTGCAATGCTCATGGAGAAGGTCAGGGTGAGACCACATGATCAGGTGCCAGGCTCATTAGTTACACTGCTACTTATCATGTATAGAAAGGGGAGATCTTTCTTCCCTGTCCCTTACACTGGGATTATGCTGGGTCAGCATGGGCCAGGTTTTCACTCAGAGGGAATCAGCAGAGTTTTCACCTCTTTGAAGATGGTGGAGAGTAGGAGATGTTGCCACAGGAGCAGGCAAAATTTCTAACAGGACTGTCCAACAAGACTGGCCAGACCACTCTGTTGCATCCATTAATAACAATACTGCACACACACAGTTTTCAATCCTGTCTTTTGTGAATATTAAAACATAGGGAGCCATCCTTTCATGTATGCTGTAGGACACCTCCTTGTCAGATCTATGTTTCAAATACCTCCAGTGCTGGGTGTGAAGTGATTGTGGCTGGAGAGAGGAGTTGCTCCTCTGTCCTGTGAATAAAAGCCCAACAGGCCAAACGCCAAGAGATACTGAGCACCCATTTCAATAGTTCTTACCGACGCAGCCAGGTGAACTCCAGGTTATGCTACTCAGATGTCAAGTGTGTGCCCCATGGTGGAAACGGCAGAAGCACTTTGTGGCTGCAGCCCATTGCCGTGGCTGGATGTTGACCTGCAGAAGCACCATTGCTCTGCCAGTCCCAGTGCAGCTCGCTGCACGCTGATCGAGCAGGTGAGAGAGTTTATTTGCTGAGATTGCAGAGAAGTCTGTGTTACCATGACCTTGCTTTTCTGTGGCTCCTATTCTAGTGAGCCGTACGTTGTTGCTAACTGACCTTCCCTTGAATGCAACTGTTATTTACAGAACTAGATGTGAATGCTCAGAAATGTTTTTGGAAGTCAGCAGCAAGGCCAGGTTAATGGTTACTTGTGTGCTAACACAGACTCTGACCCACGCGGTGCAGCCAAAAGCACTGCTATCGTCTGCTTGAACAGTGCAGGACGGTACAGTGCAGAGCCTACCTACAGCAGCGATGTCTCCTCGCTTTGGCTCATCTCTCATTAGCAGCAACCTCTGCAGCAAGAGACGCTTCTTTCAAAACTTAAAAAGTGAGTGTGAATGCTGTTCAAAAGCCTGCTTGTTAGAAGACTAGAAACAAATGGCAGCCTGAGCTGGAGAGATATAGAAGACTTAAAATACATATATATGAATCATATATGCTAGCCTATAAGCCAGCGTTTATAGAAACTGACCTTTCTGTTTCATCACTGCAGAGTACACGAACTGCATAATTTGCTCCATCCCACGAGTACTTGTCCCCGTCTCTGCTGTCTGTCCTGATGTCACACACAGCAGCTGTGTGGGGCAGCTTCATCTCTCCCTCTTCACTCTGTTCCTTCTCCTTCAGCCAGCACACTCCTTCATTTTGGTGCAGGGATGAGTCCTGATCAGTCGGGTGGAAGCATGGGAAACATGGGACTGCCTTGTGGGAGGACTGTCAAAACAGTCCCAGTATTACCACATATCTTTCTTAGATGCAGATATTTAGTTGGCTCAACGCTTATCCGAAAAGGAGGAGTTCCCACTATTGGTGGAGGAAAAAGAAGACATTTCTGAGTGGAGAGATGAATGTAAATGTCTACCTCTCAAAAAAAGCATAAGAGTGAAGTGCTTAGACCTAGGCATAATAGGTGTTCAGGAACTCAGCTTTGAGTTCAGATTCCATGTCACTGTATTTTCACGGTCTTGTCTGAGGATATCTCTGCTCCCGCCTGAAGAAAGTTGTCAAGAGTAGCCACTTTTTTCCATTTTCTAACCAAATTGCACAATGAGTTATTGTTCTCCAAGCTGAAGATCTAAATTTAGTTTGCCCTTGAGGTAGGCAATCTTCACAAGAAAATATGCATCCTTCACAAGTAGAAACAAATGACTACTCTACATGAAGCTATGAAATAAGCTAGGAAAGAATCCTCCTGGGAGTCCAGCAGCCTGCTGGATATCCTGGGTAAGCAACACTAGAAATCTATTAGTTCTTGGAGCCTGGAAAATATCTGCTTAATTTTTTAGCCTAGCTGACAGTTTTGTTAACCTGTCTCCCTTTTGAGCATTTTTCATTTAAATATTTTTCAATAGAAAATAAATAGGAAGAGTATGGTAAAGGAGCAGGGAAATTTAAGAGAAGCATGTGAGACTGATGGTGTGGAACCAAGACCTGCCATAAAATATCAACTCTGCAGCCTGGTTTCCTTCCGCTCTCTAGTGGGTTTCTGCACTGAAAGACTTCGGAGTTCCACTGTGTACAAATGAATTCGGTATCCATTGGGCTGCACACACGTACTTTATACATAATGACAACATGTACTCTAACTCAATGGATTTAGCCAGGAACCTTGTCACCCTAAACATGCCTATGAGTAGATGTATGTGCTGGAAACACACCTTAGTGGTGCTTCTGAGCATCAGCCCCATGGTGCTTTTTGTGGTCAAACTCACGGCTAGGTTGAAAGGATTCACATCACGTTCACAGAGGGCCGCACAGACAAATCCAGTTCCATCTTGCCTTTGTGGGTGACTGGGAATAGGCTGGTGTAAATGAGAGTACACAAGTAACTCTGCAGTCCTACCCCGTCAATGCATGCATAACTTCTCCAATAAGTGTACCTAATGCTGATGTTCTGATGTCCCCCCTATGGAAAAGGTTACATATGGGAGAGGGTCTTTTGTTGTACTGATTCCTTACTGAGCTAAAATGTGTGGTATAGTCTCTTTGCACTCACAAATTTTACAAAGATGTTTATGTCTTTGCTTAGAAAAAGCTGCCCTTGATTAGCAGCCAGGTATTCATTCACCAATCATCCCTTCACTGGAAGAAAGTACCATGCAGGCTGTAGAGGAAAGTAATTATACTTAAGAGAAACTACCCCTAGCTTAAAGCCACATGGGAAAATAATTCAACTGAACAGAGACCACCGCATCTATATGAAGATGCAAGGTATCTGTCCCTCAGGTAGTAATGAAGGATAGAGTAGGTGGTTACACACCGTTAAAGAATGAGACTTTGCTCACAAGCCTGGCATATTATACAGAATACTAGAAACAAATTTTGCAGCAAATTTTCCCAATTTGAGGAAGAAGCAGAGATTTGTGCCCCAGATGTGTCTTTCAGGAACACTGCTTCTCAGACAGGTGTCACTCTGAAGGGCCCAGGGCACCACCCGATATGGCTGACTTCACTTCAGTGTGACACTGAGATCTGATTACAAAATAGGTGTATGAGCTCTTTATTTGTTCCTGACTGCTGACTGCGGGCATTCACTGAACAGTAACCACCCTTCCTCTTCTCACAGATCCAGAAGGTGTTCGGCAGTTATTTTATCAGCCTTTTTCTTATTGTTCTGAAGATAAATTTTCCTATAAGTTTCCAGATAAAGGTGAAACCATGACCAATGAGAACTACAGATTGTAGAAAAGTCAGCCTGCAGGAACACTCTCACCTGCATGCCCTGAATCCTGTGCACAGTATTCCCTAAGCCTAAAGAGTAGGAAGGATGGTAAAGACTCACTCTAGTGGAAATTTTGGAAATGTACTAGCACCAGGTGTTAAGGCAGATTTAGGTCATGGGACCAGGGAAAAACATCATTTGTGGGGAAATTATTTCATAACTAGAAAAATCTTCCTTGACCCTTGTTTCGCACTGTGGCACTGGAACGGGCAGTGTTGGGGAGCTGCAGTGACTGCGCCATGCGAGGCCTCTGAAAGCCAGTTAGAGGAGACTCTGGCAGTCCTAGGGCAGGGCATGGATTGCTGAAGACTGTGTGATTTTGTGTGGTTCTTTGCTGATTTCTGACAGCTTGGGCTTTTGGATGAGTCTGCTGCAAGAGAACTTGGGCTGGGTAAACCTCTTTTTGCTCCCCAGTGTAAGTTCAAATTACTTCTTCTGTCTCCTTCCTGTGCTGTTAATTGGGATGGAGGTGAGGTGACCTGGCATCCTTTATTAATGAAAGAAGTCCTATAACATATGTACGTTTGTTCTGTGTTCAAGCAGTTAATTTAGTTTTGGCAAAACGTGTCAGAGAAGCAGCCCTGAAGACAGAAACCCTCCATTTACCTTCCCAGAAGCAGACTGCAGTTCAAGCTGCCTGTTCACCATCCTACAGGCTTGCCTCGCCCTCAATGGCACAGGGTATTTCAGCTGCTGGTACTCTGTCCTTGCTGAGAACAGCACAAAGTGCTAGTGCAGTGATAGATATTACAGGCTCCCTTACCTCTTCCTAGCTATAAATTTGGTTGGGAGAACCAAATGTGTCTCTCGGGAACCACAGAGAATTGTGCATTGGTGGCTCACGTCACCTCCCTTCTCACTGCCCAGCTGTAGCTCACGGGCAGAGGACTTGTTGGGTTCAGTGCCAAATGAAAAGGTTGTTTAAAAAGCAGTTAGCCATCCTGCTTACAGTGGGAACTGTCCCCTGTTTAATAGTGAAACTTAACACCATCAGTAAACTCCTATTTATCCCACTTGAGCTATTATGCTACTTCTCAGAAAAAAAAAAAAAAAAAGAAAGAAAGAAAACATTCATCGCTGGGGAATAATAAGTCTTATTTATAGAGTAGCCCATGCATGAAATCCTCTGGGCAACTAACATAATATAGTCTGACTTAAAAAAAAAAAAGTCTGAAAAAAACATCTCCATGTAGTCCAATAAATGCCAAGAGCGGTGAAATAATTTCTTAATGTTTTTAGACCAAACATGGTCAGCAGTAAAAGAGTGTCAAAGGGATTTTTAACAGACATTTTCTGGAGTTACAATGCTGTCCTCCTCCAAACAGTTGGTAGCTGTGTGGGATGATTAGAAAAAAAAGAGAGGATATTGTTGAAGAGGTGACAATGTCTTGACCCTTAGCTCACCAGATCACCCCTTCAGTCTCTTAGCAGCTTTCATCTAAAACTACTGGAAAAAAATGATATGGAGGTGGCTTTGCTGAACATCAAATGGCATTAATTTTACCCATAGATGTGGCAAATTAAGAGAAAAGGCCTTCTTTTTAAAATATTTTCTTGATGAAGTCCCAGGTTCCCATCCTGAGGGAGGAAATTTTGGTTTGTCTCACGTGAAGGGACAGTGTTCCCACTTCAGAGGGGCTGAAGCCATGAGGGGACATGAGGGCTGTGTGTGGCCATGCCACCCTTGAAGATATGCCAGTCCACCGTGCCAGGGGGTGGATGTCACTGGGTGTTAACCAGACACAGCACCTTCCATGTGCCTCGTGTGGCTTTGGCTGCATAAGGCTTTTGTCCCCCTCAGCACACTCATTCCACACAGGGCAGGTCACTGTATGGGACCAAACCGGTGCTGGTCCCCATGCTGAGACTCTCATCCTTGCTTGCTTTTTAAGGAGAATAAGAGCAAAATCAAGGTGCTATTGAAAACCAGAAAATAATTTTTGCAGGTACAATATATCTCTTAATATCTTCCTTCCAACTACATTTCCTGTATGTTGCAGCTTTTATTTTAATTATTGCATTCCAAATAACTTGCCTTTCAGTCAGAAAGACTGAAAGATCTTGAAAGACCCCAGAAGTAATTTGTGAGCAATTATCTGATTTTCATTTTTAGCAAGTCTGTACAGTTCTGATTTCTGTCACCTTGGAATATTCTTCGCCACAGTCTAGATAATTTAACTAATAGGAGGGACACCCGTTTTAAAAAAGGACTTTCTAATGACAGGCCCTGCTGAGCCTGCTGACACTGGTGCGGGTCGTTAGAATTATTATGGTGATTCTCAGCATTTTCATTAATCTCTTCTGCATTCTCTGGGGTTTCTGAGTTGAAACTTGCCAGGCAAGGTCTTAGCAAAGTAAAAATTTTTCTTCTCTTTCCTTAGGGTCTTTTTTCCTAACATGAGAGTGTGTTAAATAAGGTAAAAGTAGTTCACAAAACTACAAATGAAGAAGGTGATAACAGGCTTAAGGCACATATAAGGAGCTCAATGGCTGTCTGCTGGAATGGTGAATTCCCTCTTTCCCATACCCCCCACCTGAAAATCACGGTCCAGCAGGGAAAGACAAGGCCATTTCTGGGTGCTGAGCCACTTCTCACTCAGGATCATGGATTCACTGAAGGATGCTCTGCTGGCTCCACAGGGAGGTGAGGGCCACCAGCAGGTCCCTGCAGAGAGGTCCCAGGGCCACATCCCAGTGTGTGGCCTATGACAAGATCCGACACCAGCTACGCTTGCCCTAGGTTCCTTGGAGTCAAGGGAAGGTGATGGAATGTGACAGAGACATCAGTGTGGGTTTGCACTGCTAAGTGAATGTCCAATTCCCCACCACCACCCCGCCCTCTCCATCTGTCAAGCAAAGGGAGTTGTCCAGCCTCATTACGTTGAACTGGTGATGAGAGGCACAGGAAAAGCTGGTGGAACTGAAACTCTTGAATTCCTCAAGCCCAAGGTCTCTGAAGGGTTTCCTCACAGGTGCACGGCCCCACAGAGGCAGCAGGATCCAAAAACCTCTTGTCATCAGGTGGGGAGAGGATGTCCACATCTCTTTCAAGCAGAATTAGCCCAGGGGCTAAATGCAGAGATACCTTGGCAAAACTGACATTTCTTCGTTCTGGTCACCAAAAGAAATTGCCTGCTTTCATCCCCCCTCGGGTCCATTTTACCTGTTGAGGCTGTTGGCACTTCAGAAGACATGAAAATCCATGATTTGCTTGTACAGCTTCTACTGTAAGAGGCCTCATTTTTGTGTGGAGCATTTGGGTGCTACCACAAGCGAAATCGTGAATGTCAGATTTGTGTTTATCTCCTCTTCCCTTTGATCTCTTCCACACTCTGGTTGCTGATAGATTCAACTAGCTTAGGAACAAATATTTATTGCAGCTACACTCTTCCATAAATAGAAATTGCATACTTTTAATCAGAGCAACTTTTTAAAAATTATTTTTATAGAAATGTATATCTGGAAGCCAAAGGGAAGGAAAGTAAAATCATTTAGAAAGGCACAGGATGTGGGCATGTGCATATGTACTCGTCCTCTGTAGTACAGTGTGCGGAGTTGAGCTCAAAAATGACTGCTGTTCTTGGCAAACATCAGAGTCTTCAGACATTTAAACATTCAGCATGCAGGGGAAGAAAAGGCATGGCAGCTACCTGTTAGCTGGGAGGTTTTGTTTTATTTCTCTCTCTGTTCCTCTTGTTTACACTTAGAGAAGGTGGCATTTTCTTTTCAAAAAAAAAAAACAAAAAAAAAAACAACCAATCATCCCTGCTTTGGGAACCCAACTTCTCTTCCCAACCAGGAAGTCACAGGTAGAGCAGATCAGTGGGTAAGAGAAATGCTTGCCTTGCCCCCACCCCGACACATCAGAAGTGAAACCTGGGTCAAGCCTTTTCATGTGTTGCTCATAGCTTCTTTAAAATAGTGTTTCCACTGATGCACACCAATGTGATGAACATTTTTCATGTATTATTAATGCGTTTCTTTGTACCATGTTCCGAAAAAGAAAGTTTTGATTTATTCTGCACCTTAAACCCAATGTGACAAACTAGTGAGATGGCAGCGGGCTGTCTCTTTCTTTCTCCAAGATTTGAAAACTGAACTTAAAAGTCTGGAATTATACTCAGATGCATTCCACTCTTGTAATATTAACATTTTTTTTATTACCTGAACTATTTTCCCTGTCTCCCTTGACTCCCACAGCAGGGACTCTCACATTATTTCCTGCAGTGTTCCACCCCCACTTTCAGAGACCTGGATTTGAGGAGCTGCCCTACCGTTTATCAAAGCTTTTCCCTTGGTCATCAGAGAGAGTCTTGTCTGGTTTGGGCTGTATGAAATTGTCTGCTTCCACTTTTTTCCTTGCTTTTTCTTCCTCGTCTTTGTATTGAGTTGTCTGTTCACAGCTGAGTAATCTCAGTAGAACTGCGGGGATGGAGATCTTCTTGCCTTGCGTCAAAGATACAGAACCTTTTTCAGCTGAGCCAGGGATTGGCAATACAGACAGGTATTTGTAAGTGCACACACAAAGTAGGTACAAGGTGTCCGCTGCGGCAATTCCTGTGCAATATTGTATTGATCATATATACTTCTGACCTCTTTTTCTGCCCTCTAACCGTACAGTTCAACTCCACCAAGACTAACTACTTCCAGCCTTCTTTACTGCTTGGTGCCTCTCAAGCAGCAACCTTCTTTCTGAGAAAACAAGATAAAACAAACCAAAACCAAACCAAACTTAAACAAAACAAAAAAACACCACCAATCAAATAAGGAAAGCCTTTGTTTCATTCCTTCAAACAGTAGGATTTTCTCCAAAACCAGATCTGTAAAATTCGTAATATCCATTCTTAGATGAGTTAGCACGTTTAAAGCTCAATATATTGTAAAGCAGGTTAAATCATCACCTTATTTATCCCATAGAGGTTTGGGAATTATTTGTCCAAGAAGAGAGAAAACACTTGATTTTAAGCCCAAGTTAGACTATGATATAATAGTCTTTAAATTTGCTATGCACAGAAAAATTACAGATCATTTCCCAGTGAAACTGCCGATACCAAATTTGTAGACTGACTCTATCATCAGCAGGTATGTTAAGTATGTAGTGTTAATATAGGTGATCCAGCCACAGAACGGCGGGACATGACTCCAACTGAATGTTTTGGTTGGACTTGCTTGGGGGTAAATTCTTTGTCTTTGTTCAACCATCCTGTTCTTGCCTTTTTTCTCACAACATCTATCCTCTATCCTGCCTGCACTTTACTTCTTAAGCTCTTTAAAAATACTTCTGTGTGCAATCCTTTTTGTAGTGCAGTGAGTTCACATATGTAGAAATTGTCAGTTGTTCCTAATCTTGTCCATTTGCGTGACGGCCCTTTGAGCAGGAGCTTCTCAGAATAGAAATGAGTCACTCCTTCCTGGGAGTTTGGAAATCATTTAGCCCAAATCAGCATCTATGATAAAGTTGCTGACACCAATGTTGCAGATGGTTATTATTTATTTATGTTCCTGTGACTTGGTAATGGAGTTCTCTCACCTGATGATAATAGAAATATCTTTTTACAACAACGTTATATATATGAGTACAGATGATGGGAACATCTTAAACTTCATGAATCTGTTCTATTAATATTTGCTTGAACAGAAATCTAAGTCTGCTTTTTCTGTACTTGTCTCTTAGTTATTTGGAATTTTTTTTCCTGTTTTTTGTTTTTTTTCTTTGTGCCAAACGCTATTGTCACAGGAAAGGAAAGGAAAGGAAAGGAAAGGAAAGGAAAGGAAAGGAAAGGAAAGGAAAGGAAAGGAAGGGAAAGGAAAAACATTCTGCTGCATTTTTATGTTGTGGCCCTCTGTGAGTGCATGCACTTGTGGGAGACTTAATCACTTTTTGTGGCTTCTCCAGCTGACAACTATAATCACAAAAACACTGAAGTTTGCATGAGATCCTGAGCTTCTCACAGAAAGAAAATTTTGAATGCTGAAGTCAATGTAAGAAAACAAAATCAAGAGAAACACTTGACAATCTGCTAATCAGGCAGTGAAAAGGAAAGGCATGTGAACTACATACCAAACCAAGATTTACCAGCCCAGCTTAAACCACCCTTACCAGAGGGTTGTATGAGACTGTTTTGATAATGGTTCCAGAACACAAAAGCTGTAAGGTGTTAATGCACATTTTGTAAATAGAAAAAGTGGGCAAATCTATAGTATAAATTAAACATAATTTTTCCCCACTTCTTTTGCCTGCCAGCATAACTATGCCCATACTGTGCTGAAAAAAGGCTTTTCATAGATTTGTGATCTTCACTGTTGAATCTATATTTATGAGTTTCCATGATGTTTCTCTAATAATAAGATTATTAATGTCTCTTTTAGTATGAGGCACTAAAGCAATCAATGCATAAAACTCGCCAGCCTGTAACAGTAGCAGGTTCGTTACCAGGGACTGCTGTAAAGATTGTGGTGAACATTAAGGAATATGCATTTATTTTTAGCTGGCACTCAATATTCTGTGCAAATCCAGCATGGGAAAAGGGAATGGAACTTACCAACTTCTCATAAACAGTCAGTCCTTCCCAGAATGGTGTCATTTAAACGTTTCACACCTTTTCTTTCTAGTCCTGCACCCTAAGGTGCAAGTAAAAACACGAATAGTGCTAGTCCTAAGGCAGATCCAGAGATGAGCAGTATTTTGTCTAGTTCGCATTTCCACAACTTGCTCATGAGAATATCATGTTGGGCTCCTTCGGAAGAGTCATCTTCAGACACACCTTGTTCCAGTTGAATTCTCCTCTGTCCTGAGTGTCTTTCATTCAGGTGAGAGCAGGACAGATGGGGGCCCAAGTCTGGTGACACCCAGATCCTGCGGAGGGGATTTGGTGGCCACTGGTGGCCTCACCATTGATGTAATGAGAGGCTGACTTCAGCACTCCCATCAAACCTCATCACCATGAGGAACAGTTGCACGCTGATGACACAGTGCTGAATACGTCGTTTTGGCTAGGGCAGAGTGTGAACATATTCAGTTTTTAAACTTTATTTGATCAGATTGGAAATCTTCTTGCTCAACTGAAGAGTTTGCAACAGCATGTGAAAGTGACAGCTAGGGAAAATGCCATCATTAGGAATATTTCCATAGTGTCTACTGCTCTCTGTCAGCAGGCAGACATGTTGAAGCAATGTGCACAGTATTTTCAAATTAATACAAAGTGTGTATGAGTGGCCTTTGTAAGTTTGCTGTGTATTCAGGGAAAGCTCAAACTGAGGATCTGACCTGAATTTGGAAGTGAGTGGTCCTTCCAGTTAAGTAAAAGCTCATTTTTCGTGACAGGAATCCATTTATTAGGCAAACCAAAAACCCCATAAGCAGACAGTTTTAGGATTTCAAAGTGCCTTCATACAGGTTCTGGGAAACAACTTGCAAAACATGCAGGAATTTATACAGAGATGTTTAATAAATCAAAGCGACACTTACAACAATGAACATCACTCAGTTTAGGTGATTAGTTCTTTACAGTCATTAGGATTGGAGACCAGAGTGTGTGGACTAGTCTCTTTTTATAGATGATTGATGGGATGAGAGAGATCAGAAACAATATTGTAGACAACAGATGAACAGAGAATATTAAAAAAGCAATGGGGGGAGGATTGAAGCCCTGCTGAAAGATTAAAGAATAGAAAGAAGTACAAATGAGCAAATCAATTATTGTGTGAAGATTTCTAGGATGTTGTTTAATTCATATTGGCCTGTTCTATATTTAGTTTCCTCACAGTTTCTTTTTTTATTGATGTTTCTTTTAGTTCCCTCTCTGGAATCTGATTCTAAGATGCATCATTGAATGATCCTTTGAGGGGAAATGTTACAAAATGAGACCCAATCTAGCAAACATCTTCTGACATGAGCCGTCTTCCCTTAACTAAGCAAAATTCAATGATGCTGTTTCCAAGATGGAAATCAGTCAAAGAAGCAAAAAGTTTGCAAGTATGGGCCATGGAGAGTGCATCTGCTTGGGGAGGGAAGGGCAGGGGCAGACAGGGAAATGTTGACTTCAGACAAGCTTTTTCCTCCCACTGAAATTGATGTGACCTGTGGGATATTTTAGCACTGAGGAGATGGGGCAGGTTGAAGGATGGTCACAGAGACATGCAGAGCGAAGTGGGTTGTGAGATGAGTGAGAGGATTACGCTGGGAATATACCTGGGGATGGGTGTCAATGTGGAGGAAACTTTGTGCTTAGGGGAAGCACCACGGGAAGGGAAAAAGAATAGAAGAGGAAATAAATACCCATTTAAAAATTAGTGCACTGTAAGCACAGAGCACAAACTAAAATAATGGGATCATGCTCCTGTGCTTACTTCAGGATGTCATTACAGAGCCGAGTCCAGACTGCTCAGGAATCAGTCCCACTTTGGAGCACATTTGAATTAACTTTAATGATAAATTATTCAGTTTCACAACACCTGGCTTAGGGATGGTTATAACATCACTGTAATTACCTTTAATGTAAACACTGATGCATGCTGCCACCTATATCAGCACCTCAACATTCAAAATTTGCAATGAAAAGTTAAGGGCCTGTCTAAAATACTGTATGCCAAGTGCTGCTTCCCAAACACAATGTCAGCTTCTTCACAGCAAGTTCTTGTTAATGACAACAAAAAGAATTCACTAGTAGCCATTTTGTGAGGCATTTCATAGGTGCGAGGTGGTGACTCTTAGCTCTGCTCTACGGGGAACTACAATGCATCACAAGAAAATTGCCAACCAGGAGGTCCATGTTACCACCAAGGTAACATTAGGGGAGGAGGAACTTGACTGCTGCTGCTATGAACCACTGTGATGGTCAGCTCATACCAAAGCTTTCCAGCCTTAAAAATGTTTAGTTTTGTTTAGACTCTGAAACAGGAGAACCACAGTGTCTTTCCAGTGACCTGAGCATCTCACTCCCATCGCTTCCTCTGGCCTGGCTCTGGGTACCCACCACCTCTGTAACGTTAAAGCCTGTGAGACAACTGGTTTGACTGCAGTCAGAACAGAAAGTGGGGAATGGGAAAGGAAACAAACAGGTTTGGGAGCAGCTAAGTCAAACAAGAGCTGGTTGAAGGGGACCTGAGGGAAGCAGGCATATAGTGCTGAATGTGGTAAGTGAGGGGGAGGAACTGTGGCTGGGACTTTCAAAGGAAGATAGGGGGGAATTCAATGGGAGAGGGACAGGAAAAACCTTAGGACCTGCTCACAATTCCAGTGACTAATTTACAACCTATTAGTCCCATAGTTATCAGCCTGGAACTCACATTTAGCATTGCTACTCGAGAGACAGCTTTCTTATCCCTGACAGCCTTATAAAAACCGTGATCAATTTTATTTGTGGTTGCCATTGCTACATGGCGAAAAGTGCAAACAGTGCTGTGCTGCTTCTTTTATAAGTTTGAGAGACTTAAAAAAAAAGAAAAAAAATTGGTTGATTTCAACTATGTAAAAAATGATCTTGAATTGTGGATCAGTGTCCATAGAAAAATTGCTTTTCGGAAAGAAAACCCAGGGATAAAGCACAGACCTGGGATGATGGATCGGAAAGAGGAATTGCAGCCTTGGGAAGCTGGGATTGAAAAGAAATCAACATCCAACCAAATTGGCCCTGCTCATCACACTAGGCCAGCCAAGTTAAACATGAAGCCAAGATAAACATGACATAAGTACTAGAGCTGCTAGGTATTTCATCACCTCCATGAGCTATGAGGACCAAGGAGGTAAGGCAGGGGCTGCAACTGTGTGCTGCTTCAGCTGTGCATCCTTTCAGCTGGCTGCTCAGATGGCTAGCCCTTTCTCATGTGTAGTACTGAACATTAGTAATTAAATTGAAATTGAAAAAAAATGTTGCATATTCTTATTCAGAGCTCTGCACAAGGAAATGTAAACAACTAAGAAGAGTTATGTAAGCACATGGCTCTTACTGAAGTAAGACTCGTTGACTCTATCAGAACTGCATAGCAGTACTCATAGCAGCTGTGCACAGCTGCACCTGAACTGATTTGTCTCTGTTATTTTATTTATCATTTAGACAATTAATTATATGGTATACTAAATTATTCTGCCAAAGAGTTCCCAGATACTTAGGATATGTATTATTCCATGACCTCCTGTTGGATTCCTCTCCTGGAAACAAATGATATCCCACTGTCCCACTGAACAATGCCCGACTCCTGTTTAAAGCAGCAGCACTGCAGTGAATGGGGAAGAAAAAAATTTGTCAAAAAGTTACAGTAATTTTTTGAAGGCATGTGTTTTGGAGGCACTATTTTTTTTTTTTTAATCCAAGTGTTGCTTAGTTTGTGCTTGCATACAAAATAGTATGGAGATCAGCCTTCATTATGGCTTTGCTTCTTCAATAGGAAAAAAGCAGTTACATCAATGTTCATTATACTTAGCTTGTTTGGGGACTGTAAAAATAAATTAGTAATGTGGCTGGTGCCATCTCACTGCAACATGAGAAAAGCCACAGATACTGGCAGAAGTGGCACCAAAGATCCATGCCAGGTCTTGCAGTGCGATGACATCACAGCTTCGCAGCCTTGGGTGCGCGGGCGGATAAGTGCCTTTCTCAGAGCACAGACGGGACGGAGACTTCCTGGAGGTCCTTGCGCCTCTGTCTGACCCCAGTTTGTCTCTTGCCCTTTCCATGCAGCTCGTGGCCAAGGACTACCTCAGCAGCCCAGGCCACCCTGCCCACAGCAGCTGGTGTGTGTCACTGTACCACAAGAACCATGTTTGAGGATGGTGGCAGAGGTTCCTGCCGTCGGTTGACTTGCCTGTTAGTATCTCAGGCATTTTGGAGGCACCTGGCTCTGACCTGCTGTGTGCACGCTGCTGCCTGGTGCCCTGCCAAGCCCGGCCATCCCACTGTGCTGCTGCTCCTCACCCCTGGGGAAGAAAATCCATGTGGGTGCAGTGCTGGACGCTAGTATTGGGCTGGTTTAGGTCCAGCAGCATCACTTGGTGTTTGCTCAACTCTCTTCCTTTCGATGCTTTAATTGCTGCTGTCAGGATAAAAACCAAATGCTGCAACTTTCAGAAAACCTGTCTTTCCCCCCAAAACACCAGGGCAACGTTGTCATGACAGCTCTCCCCAGCTCTGCTCCCACAGCATGGATTGGGGCTGCCACTGCATCTATCTCCCCATCAGAGATCCCCTTACAGGGGCATGGCTTGTCCAAATTCTCTAGGACTGGCATCCCCTGCTCTCCACTTTGTCTGGAGAAGGACCAGCGGAGCCTGTGAAGGCGGTGTTTGGTAACTGGGGCAGAGGAACTGTATTAGCTCTACCTTTTCAGAGAGAAAATATCTGTTTTAGGGTGGTTGAACAGCATTTGGCCCTTGGGATTCATAGCCTAGGCAGGTTAAAGTGAAAGCTGTGTACATTAAATGCAGACTTTGAGGTAGGCCATTGCATCTTTCCTAAAATGATGTTACCCTACGGTCACATTTTGTTTGTTTTTAATACTCCATAAATTTATGGCAGGAGCTTTGATGCATGTTTTTCAGCTTGAAAGCAAAACTGCCTTTCTTCGTCCACTGCTTTTCAGTTTTAATGCTTTTAGCAGGCAGCTTCAAGACACAAAAATAGGTTCACAGAGCTGTACAGCTAACAAGAATATCCGGAGCTGTTATAGGAAAGATTTAAAAGAACACCCAAGAGGCAGAAAGGGACAGAAAACCTCACGGCCAGGGCATGCGCCAGTCTCAGGCTGGGGACAGGAATAAAGTTCCTCTGTGGCGGGTTGTTCAAGGGCTTGGTGGAGTTTATGTGCCTTCACAAGAAAGCAAATCTTTCTGGTACCAAATCAGTGTTAGAGAGGTTGCTGGGCACGGTGTGTACCACTGGAGCCGGGTTGCCTCTCTTCCTAACTAGCTGAGCCCTGCCTTGCTCTATGTTTGAGTTTGCATTAAGCCTTTGAAGTACTACGGCTGGGTTATAGCAGCGGAGACAAGGGAAGAGTCTTCTTGTATGTCCAACAGAACTTTCTGCTGCCTGCACTTATTCTGGTTTTTGTTTGTTTGCTTGACTTTAAATTTTTACTGTGCTTTTGATCTGAGCCCAAGAATTGAAACCATCACTGGGAATTTGCAGCTAGAGAGAATTATGAAACAAAATGCAACCGCAACACTTTAAATGTTGATTTAAGTGGTGTCTAGACCTCATGCTGGCTTTCTGCACCAAAAAGAATTTCACAAAGAGAATATCCCTCCTCCCTTTCCCAGAGTTGATATTAAAAGTCAATTCCCGATACTCTCGCTCAACTCTGGTCCTTCTGTATAAAAGGCTTCTTCTTTCTTATTTGTATTTGCAGTTTGAAAAAAGCTTGTGTTTAATGGAAGTAGAGGGAACACTAACAAGGAAGCATAAACATGTATAAGGATTTTGAGTTATTAGGTAATTAAAGAAAGCCACAAAGTAGCAGTGGAAAAGGCCAAAGTCCAATCATTAATATTTGCGTATTCCACAGCATTGCTGCTGGGTCTGAAGACAGATTTCCTAACCCTCCTAGAGACTGGTCTATGCTCTTCTGGGTGCTGTGCTAGCATCTGATGCAGGCAAGTATTTCTAGAATCACTGTTTTTATTAAAGTTAATTATTAAATGTTTTTTTTTTCCTTTACCTTAGGAATTTTGTCTCTCCCCTGACAACTGCAGTGATTTGTTCCTTCAGGTGTTAATAACTATATTTGCAGTTATCATCCCTAACACCATAATAATCCACGCTCACCACACACATATATGCAGATCTAGCACAGCATGTTGTTCATTCATGCTTTTCTGCTTTATGTTGGAGGATGAAGAGCTATCAGCCAGGAAGGGTTTGAAATGCTTTCCAAAATCAGAATTTGAGGGTTGTGCACAGTGGCAGAAAAATGGCCAGGTGAAATATTTTTTCACTGGAAATTCTTATTTTAGTGAAAAAAAAAAAATGGACAAAGTAATGTTTCTGCTGTTTATTTCAGCAACAAAATTACCCAACCTTTATATAGTACAATGCTTGGTAGTAATTCCAAGCAAATCATTGAGAGTACAGTCCTTTAGGTTACTCCTTTCCTACTTTTATACTAGACACCGCAGCCAAGAAAATGCACCTCCTGTGCCTGGAGCTGTTTCTTAATATAGGAAAAAATACTGAGCCAAAAGAGTTTGTTGTCTAAACAGGCAACACAGAGTGAAAGAGGAGATGTTACCACCCACGCTCTTCAGGTGGGAAGCAAAGGAATACTGAGACGAAATGATTTGTTCAAGGCAGTATAGATAACTGTGCAGAAACCCTCCAGTCCACCACAGTTATCCTCCAGCACTTTTAACTGTTGCTTTCATCTATTCATTCTCAATTTTAAAGGATTGCTGAGTCCCTCTCTATATTTTTCTCCATATTTTTAGTTTGAAGCCACCTAGACTGTCACAGAGAAGTGCTTCTTGTCTGGTGAGCAAGCCAGCATCACTGAGATGGGTTTGGAGATGTTGGGAATGAGTCCACTGAAAGAAAAAGAAAAGCTAGACCCAAACCTCTCACTGCCTTCGAAGCCTTTTACTGTGCACAGCAGCATGCTTTATGCAGCTGCCGTGCCCTGAAAGGGTTGGCCGTGTCCTCATGGACAAGGAAAGCAAGATGGTATATGCAGGCTAACAACTTTTAAGAATCAAAATATCTCCAAAGCTGCTTTTAAATTTCTTGAAGCTTCTTACTGAAAGGACATTTCCACATATAGGAAGGGGGAAGGAGTTTCATTCGTTTAAACTTTAGTCCATGTTCTGAAATCAGTTGAAGTTGCAAGCAAGTTTGCCTTCCCATGGGGTCTGGCATGAGGACCCCTTTGCCAGACATTTATAGAACAAAATGGATGGGTAGGACGTCCGCAGCAGGCAAAATTCTCCCAGGATCAAAGAGCCAGCAGCATCCGTCACTTGCGTCTTACTCTGAAGGTTTATGTGGCACAAAAGGATACGAACAGGCATTGTGCTAGCCCTCTGCACATGGACAGATTTCACTCAGCAGCTTGAGAAGGTCGATTAAGTGTTAAAAAGCACCCAGGATAACAGGTTTAGATTACTAAGTGCCATGTAACGTTTTTTACATACCATGAGCTGTGCACAAGGGCTTATCTAAATAAAATGCATAGGAAATAGCATCACACAAATATGATCTACATTTTTTCTTGATCAAAGAGGCTGAGGGGAAAAAAATAATTAAAAAGTAAAAGCCCTATGCAATGAGATTTAAAAGAAAACTTTGGAGGCTGACAAGACGCATCTGGCACAACTTCAAAGTCCATCAAAGTACATATAATCAATGTTTGTCAATAGCAGTTTTGCATCCTTTAATTTATCTTTCATGGATATAAAGCATGATGTTATTAGGATCCAGTCCATACCTTAATTCTGTTTGAGATTTGATGAATCAGGGCTCTATTAAAATTCAGTGCAAATCAGCTTACTCAAGGACACATTACATAAAGTTGTGCATTATCTAACTCCTTTCATCTTGCTGTCTTTCTAACTAGTTAAAGAATCTGGAATTTTTCAAACCCGTATGTGTGGCCACCAATATACTAAATCTCAAACACGTTTTGTTTGTAGGCACCTGCCTAAATTATGCTTATGTGGCATAATTATCACACCTAAATTCTTTATTTATTTTTTGATATATGAAATCTACCTTATGATGCTCAGGCTCCAAAGTGAGGAATCATCAGAAAGAGAGTTCCCTGGCATCCAAATTTCAGCACTTGCCACTACGTCTGTAAGCAAGTGCTCACATTTTACCTTTTTCACCAGAAAAATCGCATTCGGGATGGGAAAGGATGAGGCCCTTGAGATTTCCCTGTTTTCTTCCCTATATTCAATATGTGGATGCCCTCTCCCTGCCAGTTTTATTTATTGTACACTGTTCAAGTCCTCCCAACAGACAACCATGTTCTTTTCCTCTTGGTGGCGTGGAATGTGCTCAGCTTTATAAACACAGAGAAAACATATTACCAGGGACTTCCCTGTGAATGTGGGCTGTGATCTCCAAGTACTGTGTTTCTATCACCTTCATCTTTCCTCCTTCTCAGGCTCTACACTGCTCAGGAGAAAGAGTGTATCTTCTCACTTGTTCTCTCAACATGTAGCACAAACAAGATCTGATCTGAACAAGAGGGTTGTTTGTTCTTGTATTGTGATTCCCTCAGTTGCCACCACTGTTGTAAACGCTTCAGCTTCTAGACATTGGGGGTTACTCGAGAATTTCAGTTTTTATCAAAAAATGGTTCTCGAGTTCTCACATCTGCGGAAAAATGCTTGAGAACATGAGCCTTGATGTCTGAGACCTAGAAAATAATAAAAAGCATACTTTCATATTTCTAAAAATCTTATATTTTATAACTGGATCTTACTATTTTTTCAGGTGGAGGGGAGAGAAGTAACTCTGACTCATACCTATTTAAAATGACAACAACAGAAGAAAAATATTTCTAATGCAAGAAAAATACTTACTTTCGTTGTTAGCTTGTACGCTTTCCAGCTTATGTAGTTACCAGTTTGGAACATTTACCAGCAGCCAATGCGGTGATTATCTGGACAGAATGCACTTATTTGATCAGGGCAATCTGTTGAACATTAAACAATATTTGAAGCACAGTTAATTATTTGCGCTGAATTAGCTTACCCTCAAATGATTGTGTCTTGTCTGAAAAAACGTGGGCAACAAGAAAAAGCTAGCTTCAGGACAAATAGAGAAACACAAGGATGGTTAACAGTGCCTTGTCCCTTCAGGTTCTTCCACTGATCCTTTTCCTAGGGAACACACATGTGTGCGTGAGTATGTTTTTATATCGCTTTTCTTGCAGCATGCCAGCCCTGTTACTTGCTGAATGCTTCCTGGGCGGCTGGAGGGGGTAAAGAATGGGTGTTTGCCACCTACCCTGACCCCAGGCAGAGCACAGAGATGGTACTCAGCCGAGCATCCTCACCGGGAGCTCCGCGGGCAGGTGCATGCACTCGTGGTGCAGTGCCTCGTGCGCTTTTGCAGCCACCGCGGCTGCGGAGAGGACAGGCTGGCAGGTTGAACAGCTTGGGTTGTGCTCAGGCTGGGCGGTTTTGCAGGCTCTTTGGTTGAAGGTAAAATTTACCCCAGCCATACATTTTGGATAGCTGAGTGCCCACTGCTGTTAACACTGAAGGCAAGTTAACAGCAAAATGTCAAGTGGAGGCACTGCCCTAAGGCTCTTCAGTTTGTCTTTAGAGAAGAGTGAAAGAATGGCTTGTAACCAAAGCAAAGTTACAAGTCAGTTTAAAGAATATTTATTTTCTTTCTCCAAGCACCGCGATCAAGTAGATTTTCTCATGGGAAGACTTCCAGGTAACTTCGAACCCCTGTTTTATAATGCCAATTCCTACGCATGCTGATTTCATATTTACTGAAATTCATCTCAAAATTTTGGAAGTTGACATGTTTAAATCGAGTCCTTTGGGAAAAATATATAGTGAGGGACTTTAATGGGTGATGGATCTTTTTGAAGAGCTTGGTGAGTTTACAAGCAGTGATTTTCCCAACACAATAGGATTTTTATTAATTAGTGTATCATCGGGACTATCCATCCTCTGGCTGCAATGGATGTGGCATACTTGATCCACCGACACATGACAGCTTACGGGAGGATCAGTTCTGGAGTAGTTCAGTGTCAGTCATCACCCGTTGTGGGAACCCAGATATAACTCAGCTGACAATGAACTGGTGTGTTAATTCATGCTCAATGAAGCAGGTGTAGGTGCAGTCTTGCACAGGTTTTCCTAACTAGTTCTAAGTGTTAGACTGATTCATTCGCTTTGACAATCCTTATCTGACTTTGGTTTACATATTGCTGTGGAAAATGCAGTGCATGTCTCCCCCAGCCCTGAAAATTCATTAACATTGCTAAAATGCAAAAGCAATTCTGCTGTCACTGAAAAGCAGCACGACAGAATATTCAGCAGGCTAGTTTTTAATAAAACATGTTTTTTCTTCATAATTAATATAACAAGGTTTTCTGGCTTAGCACTTGGCACGAATCCCAGAAAAAAAAAGAAAAAAAAGAGGGGAATGAGTCGCTGTGACGTGACCATTGCATGACAAACATGCTATGAGAGGACATTTTGCCTTAATGATTTGCTCCTAAGAAGAAGTTATGTTGTAGTACTTTGAATCAGAAAAATAATAGTTCGCACACTGATGAAACTGGGGAAATGCCACTCTAAATTCCTATTTCCATCCTTCTTTCCCATAACTATCTATCTTCATCATTCTCATTTTAATTTGAATATGGTTTTAGGAGTTTTTATAAGTAACACTCTTGGTAATAAGTATTATTGGTGTAATATAGCCGAAGACAAACACAGATTTAGACAGTAGTTCATATAAAGTCAGTCAAAATAGGACGGAGAAGAGCTGGGACATTTATGGATCCAGAGGGTTTGGAGGAGGACCTTAAAGTAATGATTTCCGTTTGTTTCTTTTATATCCTGAGGAGAAAGAGATTTCACCTGCATGAATCCAAAGTATTTCCATAAAGGACATGAAAATGCATCATGGATGCAAGTAAGAGCAAAACTTGCTCCTTTAGATTAGCATATATGATGCAACTGTATAAAAGATTGTCTTCAGACGTGACAGGTCTTCCCAGTTTTTGTTGGGAAGTGGAGGAGCTGGAGCAGCAGAAGCGGTTCTTCACTGAATATTTTGGAACTTCAGAAAATCGATGCCTACTTAGTTGTGATGGAGAGTGTTTTGAAGTCACCAACTCACCAACCATGTTCAGTCCAATAATCAAGTGCTTTTAGTAGCAGAATGGGAAGGACTAAAGTTAAGATGAAGACTAACATTAAGATCAAATAAATGCAAAGAAAACTTGTCATCGAATACTATCTCCTAGCTGGTCCACAGCACATGTGAAGCTGTTATCAGCAGCACAGATCTTTCCATGCCTCTGGTGCTTGGAAAACCATATTTAGGGTGAAAAGACCCTAAGCGCCTCTCTGACAACAACTTATGATAGTGCTTCTACCCACCCATGGATCCATCCCTGTAGTAAATTCCCATTTCTGCTCCCCTCACCTTTCTCCAGTGCTGCATCTCCCCTCTGAGGGCTTTTTGCTCCTTTGCACCATGACCAAATCACTGCAGAGAGGAGCGAGCGCTGACAAACCCCTCTCCATTTGCACCCCATCGGGTGCAATGCCCTTCTGCAGCACTCGCCTAAATTTGCCTGATGAAGCAGGAGAGCAAGGAAGCCCTGGGAGCGCTCCCAGCTAATTGAGCACCGTGCGCTCTGGGAGGGACGTGCGCCTCTGGCCCCCCAAGGCAATCAGCTTATGCCCTGAAGCGTGCAGGTTGATATCCCCTGTAACTAAAGGGACTTAATGACTTCGCATAAGCTTTAAGTCTAGCAGCATAACCTAAGATCCTGGCACCGGCTGCCAAAGCTTTTGATAACGCAGAGCATGTGTCAGTGCAACAGGGCTGGTTTGTGCAGCCCCCTTCCAACAGATTTTGTAGCTTCCCTTGCTCTGGCATCCAAGGCTGGCCCTGTTTTCCACTGGGGAGCCCACACACAACTCATCCACGAGTGAGAAACTTTAGAAACAGCCAGCCGCTAGCAGGACATCTCCCACAGTGCAAAGATTAACTTGGAAACTTTGACCTCTTGCAAAGCAGGAGCAGGTCAGGCCTGTGCAGGGAACCAGGCTGGTTTCTGCAGCACCTGCAAGGGCCGTGCGGCCGCTTTTTTCCTGGATCCCCATGGTTTTTGTATCAGGTGCTACCACAGGAAAGGTTCACAACTGGATAATCAGCAAAAGAAAGACATTGTATGTGAACTTCTCTGGGTGTCCTGGGACTGGTCAATAAGGAACATGCCATATACTCTGAGGCAAACGCTGCAGCTCTGCATGGAGGCAGGAGAGAGCCTGCTAGCAGAGAGGTGAAGAACTCAGAGGTTTTGGTGGAATCCTTTAAAGGAATGGTTTCCCAGGCTAAAAATACAACATGTTGCATGTGTGCTCCAGATGATAATATGCTCTGCTTTCATTATACTGCAGCCATCGCCTTGGCTGAGAAATATAATGTCATTGCTGGAAAAGCCACTTTCCCTTGAAGTTCAAAGACTGTCACTATCCAAGATGGTTGCAGGCAAAAATCTGGATGATTGTAAGAGCATCAGAACTGTCGATTCCCTCCTCCTTTGGCGAGAAGCCCAGACAAAGGTTCCTGCTGAGAGTTGTCAGCAGGATCAAGGGGTTCACGAGGAAAAGGCAGTAGTTGTGCCTGCCCTCGTGGCTCCTTCGTGCCGGATGTCAGTTGTGGATGGAAGTTGATCAAATAGCCATCCTCGTTCTCCTGTGCAGCCCTGTGCCACTGCCTCCTCGGCTGCAAAGCTGTGACTGTGACTGCGCAGATGAAAGGGGCAAAGTTTGTTTTGTTGCCGTAGAGGCCACTTTGCGGCAAGTTGCAGGAGAATTGCCACAATTTAGTGCAATTAAGCGAGCAGGCCAATTCATACCAAGGTAGCTGAATTTTTGAAATCTTGTAGTGCTTTGTTGTGAATTATGTGTAGGGGCAGTTTTCATCCCTCTGCTAGTCTGCCACATAAGCTCAAATAACTACATTATTTTCTCTGGAATTACTTCTGGTTTGCACACATGTAAATTCACAGCCTAACTCTGAGTTGTTGCCTTTGTGCTGCCTGTTTCTCCACCTGCTTTTGTGTTTTAATTATTCATTTTGATTGTAATAAGGGGCAGCAAATGTATCCGAGGCACAACCAACAGTTCAACTGCAGGATGCCCTTTGCAGCTGTAAATAATTTCCCTTGAATTTAGGCTCAAATCTTCCTGGCTTCAGTTAGAAAGAATTGGCAGAGATTAACGGGACATTGTTGTCAGAGTAAGTGCTGTAGGATTCTGTCCTGAGACCAGGCAAGCTCCTGGTTCTGACACTGTTGTTTGAAATCTATTATATTTCAATAGTCTTTCTTTCTCGAGGAGTTGAAATGGAAAACGGAGAGTATCATATATCTGCAGCATTTAACCTTTGTACAAAGCCTAATTAGCAAAGTTTTGATGGTTCTTTGGAGAAATGAAGCTTTAGTGAAGTGCTAATCATTACGATGATGACGACAACAACAAAGGTCAGGTGAAATTAGGGTATTTTGAATTTCAGCCATTTTTCCACCATTTTTTTAGGAACCCGATAAATGTAATCGGCTCCACACTCAGCAACGCACTGGTACCCACATAAAATGTCTCTCCTGGATTCTGTTTTTGCAGGGTTTCTTTTTTATGAGCCTAAAGTCATAAAATTTAAAATTGCTCTGCGTGAATTCTTCCAGCTTCGTCCCCCGTCCCTGCGGACGGGCTGCGAGCAGGATCCAGCGATTTTATTCCCTCTTGAGAGAACACACAAAGTATCAGTGTCGGGCTGCAGAAAGGAGGCTGTTTGGTGAAACAAGCCCCACAGTCTCATTTCTTTTCTCCCTCCCTTCTCCTCCTTTTGTTTGCATCCTGCTCCCGGCTGGGCGCAGTATTGCACCTCGTCGGAAGGACAAGATCCTCCTCTGCTGGCCACGAGCAATACGGCACGGGGGCGAGGGGCCCCGCCACGCCGCAGCCCCCTCGTGGGCCTCCCCCCGTGCCCCCTTCCTGCATCCCCCATCCCACCTCCCTCATCCCACGTCCCCCATCCCGCATCCTGCAGCCCCTCCATGGCACTTAGGAAAGGGCAAGCTCCCGCCTGCAGGAGGGGAGGAGATGGGTGCTTCTCTGGCCTCTGCCATGCAGCGCCATGAAAAGCTTCATGCAGGCAGCCAGAAGGTTAAATTTGGCCCCGTGCTGGCTAGCGGAGGTGGAAATGTGTCCAAAGCAGCGTGGTCTGGTGAGTGGCTTGGTGGAACTCACATGGGAGGAGAAAAGTCTCTGTGCTGACAGGCCAGGTCTGCCTGGCACTTTGTCCCCCGCAGCTTTGCATCAGGTATGTGAGGGGGAAAGGGACAAAATGGCCCACCAGAGCTTTGCGATAAAGTTTAGGTGGATCTCCTGGGCTTGTAAGGTAGCACTCTCTGTTGGCCACACCAGGACCGTTTGTTCCGAGTAACATTTTTGTTGTGGCAGCAGGTAGTGGCCTTCACACCCAGCTGGGAAGCCAGGTCTCAGCCGCCCTAGAGTACAAGGCACTGCTTGCGCTGAAGGACGTCGGTGGAAACCTGTCTGTTCTGCAGGGGAGCAGGTTCCTGCAGGGGAGTTAGGCTGCCTGCCCTCTTACAAGCTGCTCTGCCCACGGGGGAAGGCTTGGAAGGGTGGCCTGGAAAGCAGTATAGCAGTGTGCTCGGGCTCCCTGCTTTGTTCTGCTCTTGGTACCTGAGTCTTGCCTTTTGACATTGTGAGATTCCCAACTCTGCTCTACAGCTGGGGGAAACTGAGGCACAGAAGAGCATGATGCAATCACCTCCACACCTCATGCATCCCAGGCTGGTGCTCTCTGCTCTTCCCATGCAGAGCAAATGGCTGTCCTGAGTGCAGGGAAGGTTTAGCAACCCTGCCAAAGATGAAAGCTTCTGCCCCCAAGCCCTCTCCAAGCCCATTAGGAAAGTGGCACGAAGGGGCAGCACGGAGAGCCCAGGAGGGAAACGAGGTGCGTGGGGAGCAGCTCCCCACCTCCAGCTGCAGAGGGACGTGGGTGGGCCTGAGGCAAACCCAGGGGCACGTTCCAGGTGGTAGCCGCAGGTGTGAGTTGTTCTGAGCTGTTTGGCCAGGTTCTCGTTCGCTGCTGCCTGTTCTTCCCTAGTCACAACCTGGTTTTAGCTGAGAATGTCTCTCTTCTGTGTAGCAGACCTAATATAACACACAACTAAGCGGTGCACGTATTTACAATTAGCTATGTTTCTAGCAATACATAGGTGCATGCAATAACTGTGTGTATACTGTCTTGATTACACACGCTAAATTGTTTGGAAGTACATTCTCTTCCTACAAATCATGTGAGGGACAAGCATAGCAGCTCCAGATCTTCTCCTTTACACCCGCTGTTAGCGTGTGTTCTCATCGCAGCCAGGTAGCCCCATCTGCAGCTGTGATTTACAGCAAGAGGGGATGCACGCTGACATCTTTGCGTGGGGGATGAGTCCTGATGTGGAATCAGTATATTTCCTTTCTGCCTCACTTGCTTTTCAAAGGCTGAGAGCTGTTTTCCTCCTCCTTCTGCTCCCCTTTGTCATTTTCCCTTGATCACAAGCCAAATAGGAAAGGCTGGAGCCCCACGTCAGAGGACGAACGCATGGCATTTCCTCGCAGGAAGTACCAGAAACATTCTCCTCCATTTGAAGGCTGTTGATCACCTTCCAGCTCAGAGGGCCAGCTCCCCACACGTGGGCTGACCTCTGCTCCATCTTGCCCAGCACCTCATGGCCTTTTGCTCCGGCAGCTGGCTGCAGTGCTGTTAGACAAACACCCAATGCTCAGTTACTTAATAAGCAAAGGCAATTAACTCGTTTGGGACAGGTTTCTCATTAGCACACAGCAACTTGGGCTGGATGCTTAGAAAAGCTAGAGCACCTCTGCAGGTTGTTGGGAGCAGTGGGGTTTTTCAGAAATTTTGATAGTGTTTTGAAAGAGCTCTTAAAAATGCAGCCTGGGTTGCTCTGAGGTGGGTAATGAGCTTATCTGGATGTCTAGCACTGGGGCAAAGAGAAACTTGCTGCAAGTTGTGTTGTAGCCAAGCTCCAGGTCAGCTTTTATTTTCAGAAACTGACTCTGCCCTTCTTTACCCCATGCAGTCCTCCTGGTTCTTGCTGGCTGACTTGCTGAATGGTAAGTGGATTTGATTTCTTCCATTGAAGTTCTGCATATAGACCTGAGCTGTTGGCAACCTAGTCTAGCAAGGTCCTTGGCTGGAGCCCAGTGCTGAGTTTTGTCAACTCCATGCACAACTTTGCAGCACTTAATATAAGGCCTGAGATCAAATAGAAAGTCTATTGAACTTTGGACAAGTAACACAGTCAGCACTTCTAGGCCTTCCCATGTGCTCTGTGTCGGTGCAGAAGACAACTCTGCATTGGGTCCCAGCATACCTGGCTCAGCAGAGCACAAAGCAGGGGTGCAGCAGTGGTACCAATTTGCAGCTGAAGATGGGGGACTCCTGGAAGGCACCTGCAGCTCATTGTGCTGTTCAAAGCCAGGAATTCGCTGCTTCTCTGTGGCTTCATGTGCTCAATGCAGTTTGGGGGATCCATTGATGAGCTGGGTCTGGCATATGGGTGACTGAATGGAGGAGAAGTCATGGTGCTGGGCTGCAGACCTCACAGAAGAGTCAGGGAAGAGTCTAGCTGTGCATGAAAATGAAGGCTAGCTTTCCCTTGCTGCATACAAATGACTGCGGAACTTATTTCTGCAAGCTTTTGTGGATGTCCAAAATGCAAGAAGGTTCAAAAAGTGTTTCATAGCTCCTGTGAGTAAAAATCATCGAAGGTGATGTAACATTACGGTGTGGATAGCGGAAATGCTGTGACGAATGTTGTGTCGGGGGTCTGTAAATAACATGTGAGGATTTGTATGTGCTTTTGCAGCCTATTTGATCTATGTAGAGGATTATGGCTTTATTGCTAAGTTTAGTCATTTTGTGGGTAAGCCCCACTCCTTCTTTTCTTGATTTTAGTGGCTTTTAGATTTGAGCTTATAATTCATAGCTAGTAAAGTATTAATTTAATTTTCCCACAAAAAGAATGTGCCTTTTGCTATGCACTCATTGTTCCAACTACTTTCCTCTTCATTTTGCTGGCATTTTGGTCCAACCTGCGAGTCCAGCTGCCCTGTACCCATACAGCACTTGTTCTTTCCCCAGATCAATGTTGCTCTTCTCATAGGATGTGTGTGGCAAACACATTTCCAGATCAGTATTTAGCTTCTGCAAGTGCTTGGCCTCCTTCAGCAGCCATCCGGCAGTCAATGCCCTCTGAGGGGCAGGCTCTGCAAAACCGCTAACAGCCCCAAAATTGCTTGAAAGGAGCGAGGGCTTGTCTGTTAGCTGTTCTTATTCCTTTTGCAATTTCTTTCTGAAGTTGCAGATGCTCCCAGCCAAAGCTCTTGTGGAAGGGAGGAAATACCGAGAGGTCTGTGCAGAAGTAAGTGGGAGACATTGTTATTTGAAACACCGTTAGGATTTCAGCCTCATAACAATAACTTTACATTATTCACAGACCTGCAGACAAGAAAGTGTTTGGAGAGGTGGCAGGAAAACTCATCCTGCTTAAATTAGGCCAGATTTCAGTCAGACCCGGAGGTTCACAGAGCTTGAATAAATGCCGGGTGCTTTCTGTGTTGGCAATAGGCTTTAACTTTGCACATCACTCATCTCGACTACTGCAGTCCAACAAAGTTACCTTGCCATTCAGGTCACTCGATGGCATCCTAATGCATCACTTTCCCACTCGGAACATTAGTCATGACTTGATCCAGGCAAGGTTTTGAAAACAGTGTGACTGGGGCGATTGGGATATCTGTTCTCCCCATAACAGAGAGTCTGTGTAAGCTAATGAACAAGAGGATATTGATCAGAAATCCATTACTTGATTGACAGCTCTTGGCAATGTGGAAAAAGTGCAGATGAAAGCTTGAGCAGTTTAAAAGATCACCCAGACCTCAAAGCTGATTTGAAGCTTTAAAAGTCAATCTCTGCCTATCAATTATGGGGGGATTTTTTTTTGTACTACACAGAGGAAAGTTATTCTTTGAAAATTTGCATGCAGGATGTCTAATTTAATTTCATGTAATAGTCACATTTCAGTGACAAATGTCAGATCACTGCTTTTTTTAAGCATGTTAAGGTTTTCCAGCACTTACAAAGAGCGAGCACTCTGATTTAGTAATATGTTTAAATCAACCAGCATATCAGACTTTGTGCGTTAATTATGTGCTCAGATTAAAAAAAAATGTTGTTTTCGCTTTACTAAACCTATGGCTTATTATGAATAATTAAAGAAATGGAATGGGAACACTTCTTAAATAAGAGACGTGGAAGCCAAATAGTTACTTAGTGTTGAAGCAATGATAAACAGGAAGACATCTTTCAGTTTGATGTACCCAAGTCAGGGGTTTCTGTTCTTTCTTTTTCTGGTGTTTAATAAATGATTGATCCATAGCTGAGAAATGACACTAATGTAGCAAAATGAAGTGATGGTAATGGTATCATCATTTCTTAACACCATCCTTACTCTAAGTAGTTGGTACATGCTTCTACAACAGCTTCACTATTTGTGCTTGTTTGGAGCACTTGTTTTTCCTCTATCGACTCAAAGTCCTCACTTGCCCATGTAAAGCATGCTGGGCATGTCTGTGGTGTGCTCTCAGCAGCTCTAACTCCCCTGTTCATCCTTCACAACTCTTACCAGGTATGTCTTTTATAGAAAAAAGGCTACCCTGTCTCTCTGAATAGTTCCTTAAAGCACCTGTGGAACAAAAGCCAATATTCCCTGCTAAGATTTTGAAAATAAACAGGGGAAACAAAATATGGCTCCTTCACAATATGCCCTGAAACTTAAGTCCGCCTGCAAAATCTCCCCTCAGACAAACTGAGCTTGCAGGCTGCATTTCAGTCAAAACCTTCTTTTTGTTTTCCTTTCTTAACTACATCACATTAAATTTAATTTTGTTCACAGTAGACAATATCCTTATCTTCCAGCGAGATCCTTCTGTTCCTCAGCACGGCACACACTTCTGCAACACTTGCACACTGTCGAGACTTAGCTCCTGTGGAAATAATGAGCTGAGGAAAAGGAGTCTTGACTTGACATAGCAATAAATGAGGTGAAACTTTCCTCTTTTTTTTTTTTTTTTTTTGGAGAGAAATGAGAGTTGGCATGTAAGAAGAAAAAAAAAAAAGAAAAAAGATGGTTCTATTTTAATATGAAATATAAAACACCCATTGTACAAAAGTGGATTTTTTTTTCCAGAAGCAAAGAAAGAATAAAGATAAAGGCTGCAAGGGAATGAATGAGGAGAGAAAACTAAGATAATGTAGTCGATAATCAGTTCAAGGCAGAGCATTATCCATGGGGCCATCGGTCCAGCCCTAGGGGAGAGCTTTTTATAATCTCTCTGCAGGCAGGTTAGCTGTGCTCATTACCATAGCTTGTCTCTGACACACCAGCGCGGCCGCGTGCCCACGCGAATCAGCCGCCCCAAACAGGCCGGCGAAGCACCGGGGGACGCTGGCGAGCGAGGCCGTGTTTGCGCACGTGTCCCCCGGCACGGCGGGGACATCGCTCCCTCAGAGGGGCTCTGCGGGCTCAGAGGCTCGCTGCCCTCCCCTCGCTGCCCAAACGAAGCTCTGCGTCCCCACGAGCAGCGGAGATGCCAGCGATCAAAGCGGCGAGACAAAGGAAGCTGCTGCTTCTCGCAAGGCTCCCTTCTCGCAGGGCTCGTGGCGCTGGCGGCAGCCACCGATGCCTTGTGTCCGTGCACACGGGGACCCTCACCGCCAAAAGGCAAAGCCCCTGTGTCCCCCCGCCCTGGGCATCCCAGCAGGAACCAGCGCCTCCAGCTCCCCCCGGGAGCGGCAGTAAAGCCAGGGCTGGGGACAGCCGTGTGCAGGGGTGGCCTCGTAGCAGTTGTAACTCCTCCGCACTTCCACCCCCTTCTCCCCCCTGCAGACAACGCCAGCGACTACGAGTACTACGACGAGCTCCTGCAGGTGGAGGAGGACCTCTTCCTCCAGAAGCAGCACTCGGAGGACCCCGACTGGTTCGAGGAGTTCTTTGGCTACAGCGATACCCAACAAGGTGCTCCTGGGGGTGGGCAGGGAGGCGAGGAAGGGGTGAAATCCCAGCCCCACATTCGTGGAGCGCGGCAGGCCTCGGCTGCCAACCTGCTCGTGAAACGCCTGCATCAAAGGGATGAGTTAGGAGGATTGTTTGCTGTGTTCTCCTTTGTGTTTCTCTTGTAAGGAGCCTGTGTTTTATCTCTGGGTTTCACAGAATGGATTCTGATCATGCAGAACATTTCTGATTGCTACTACAAAAAAGCACAGGCTTATTTGTCTATAGACACTGTAAGAAGTAATTGCTGTTTTCATGGGATATATGTTTTGTATTTATGCTGGGAACCAAATGTAGAGCAGGTTTCTTTTTTTTTTTTTTTTTTACTTTTTCTGTTTTGTCAAACTTCAGGCAAGGACCCTTTCCTTCAGCAGGAAAGGGTCATCCGGACTGCCCAGGGAACACAAGAGGAGAGGTGGGAGGTTGCCTGCAACATGCCCTGCTCATCCCTTGGTACAAAGAAGGCAGAGCTGACATGTGGCTGGCTCTGTTGGCCCAACACCAGCTGTTCCGGGCAGCCTGGAGTGGGGAGGCTGGGCACGGTGTAGGCAGCAGCACTCAAGTGACTCCCAGCAGGCACCTGCTCCCTTGCAGCAGTGGACACCCAGGGGTATTATGCAGCACAATGGTGATGAATGGCTTTTCCAGGGGAGCTTTAGTGCCACATTGCAACCAGGGCAATGCCTGATCCAGACACCTCTGCACTAAGCGTGTGGAGGCAGATGCCCAGGGACAGTGCTGGTTCTTAATCTGCTTCTGCCACTGCTACAGAGGCAAATCTGCTCCACCACAGGCTTGTAAAGGGAGCTGGAGAGCTCCAGACCCAAAGCCATGAGCTCTTAGAGCTTACAGTAAGAGCAATTCATAGCCGCTTCTGCCGCTGCTGAACTGATGCATGAGCGTGGTGTGTGTTACGCTGGATGCGGTGCCCAGCCTTCTGCACAGCCCTATGTTGGCACCTGCTAGCCAAAAAACATGAGGGGGAAAAAAAGCAGGTGAGGAGGTGGTGAAGCTGAAAGAAAAACTAAAAGCTCTCCGTCCTTACCCTAGCCGACCCATGCTCCTCCAATCCCTGCAAGAATAACGGTCGGTGTGAGAAGAGAGGAAGCAGCTTCAGGTGCATCTGCCCCAAGCCATATGCTGGGATGAAGTGTGGGAAAGGTAATCGCTCTTTTTCTGATTGACATTGCTTGTTTTCACAGCTGATGTTACTGCTACAGCTCTGCCAATGGAAGCAAGCAACAGGCCTTTATAAACCCACTGTTCAGTGAGGTGGGGGTTCTAGCAGCCCACTGTAGTCACATCAATGTCTTGCACTTAGCTTACGGTCCAGACCAAGCTCTGTGTAAAGCAGTATCAGTAACATACTCTTCAGGTGCGTAGAAAGCGCACCTCTGTCCCCTGCCACCTGAGGTGGGCACTGGTGAGCTGCTTGTTGGTCTCTCAGCCTTTTTGCCATGATGCTTGAACGAGAAGGAAAACCCCAGGTCCACACTGCTACGTGGTCTGGTGTGACAGCTGGGTGCCAACCTCCTGGGGAGTCAGGAGGAAGTATGGCCTCCCGCTGCCCTGTGAGGGCACAGCTCTTGTACGTGCACAAATGCTGATGAAGTAAATTGTTTTCCTGTTTTCCACAGTGAAGGATATGTGTCTGGAGAAAAGCTGCGTCAGAGGAGACTGCCTTGTTACATTAACCCCACCTTATTCTCGGTGCAGCTGCAGTCATCCCTACAAGTTACCAGACTGCTACCGAGGTGAGCACAGCCCCAGCAGAAACGGCTCCCACTTCAAGGGGCACTGCGTGGGTGACAGTGGGACTGGGCGGCATTTCAGCCCAGCCCAGGCCGAGATGGCTGCAGGTCCCAGCCGGGGAGATGGGATGATTCATGCTCCATGTCCAGGAGGGTGGTTCAGACGCCAGCGAACCCCATGCTGATAGGTGTTTTGCAAGAGTTCATAAGAACTTCAACCTGAGACCAGTCTGGAGCTTTCCCCCATTTCCATGGGGTGTGTGAATGGCTGTAGAGCATCCTGCAGAGTCACAAGGTTGTTCTGTTTTCCATCTTGACAGCATCTTCACCGTGCAGGCCAAACCCATGCAAAAATGGAGGAATCTGTATACGGCACAGAATCAGATCAAAATTCACCTGCAAGTGCCCTGAACCTTTCAGAGGGAGGTTCTGTGAGATCGGTATGTCGTGGTCCCAGGGCAGGCTGGGGTAAACCTCCACAGGATGGCTTTGTCTTGCAGTCGGACGGACCGATCCCTTCCTCACCAAGAGCCTGGCCTAGCCAGGGCGCCGGACTCCTTGGGGAGGTGTCAGAGGAAGAGGCTGACCTCTGCGGCCACCATCGGCAAAGGGGATCAAACCTGTTCCCATACCGATGTTTTCTGACCTGTGCTTCAGTAGGATCCCAGTGGTAGAGCATGAGTGAGCACGTGTTTTCCAGAGGTTGTATATGACCCATGGGGAAGGAACATCAGGTTTTCCTTAAACACCAGAAAGATGATGTAGTGAATTCTGCTGTCTGTGACTCCCCAGGCTTGGAGGGACAGCTGCTGGTACATGGTTGGGTGGCCAAGAGCATGGGATTATCCCAGCGTGCATGGAGAGCCTTCTGCCTCTGCAGTACCACCATTGGCACCCCACCCCACCCATGTCTTCAAGGAACAGGATTTGTTTTTGTCCTCTAGAATCTGATTGTACTTCAGACAAAAGTGCATGTAACACTGATTGCTCCACATTGCAGGTGACATTTCCACCATCCCCTCTACAGGTTAGGTCTACAACCCCACAATCTTCCTTTTGGCACATCCATTGCCCTAGCTTGACAGCAGCTCTGTGCCAAGCCCTGCCTCATCCTGCCAATACCATTTCTTGCACAGGCCACTCAGGGAGAGATTCTGTTTTGACATTAAGACACCTCTTAGCTGCTTACCATGCAAAGAGGTTTTTGGGCATTTGAAGTCAACCAAGCATCAAGCTGGACAGATGTTGGGACATAACTCTTATTTCTGGCCTATCTAGGACAAAAGTGCCCCACTATGTGGCTCAGTGGGTCCTTCTGATCCTCCACGAAACTAATGTAGGGCAAGGAAGGGAAAGAAGAGGAACCACTTTGGGCAAGGAACAACCGAGAAGACTTTTCGTATCAACACTGTCTTCTTACAGGATTGGATGATTGTTATGAAGGGGACTCCTTTGGGTACAGAGGAAAAGTGAATCAAGCAGAGAATGGCAAGACCTGCCTGCACTGGAATTCCCACATGCTTTTGGACCTCCCTGTTAATGCATTTATGGAGGATGCTGACTCTTATGGCATCGGTGAACATAACTTCTGCAGGTAATATTTCAAAGAAGCAGCTGTAGAGGTCAGTATCAGAAATCACTGAGTACAAACTGCTCCCACGAATTTGGCAAACTGAGGGTATTAAAATCTCACCTCTTTCTACACACTGCCTGTCTATAAAATACGAGGATGTTAAGGTTGCATTCCCTAGGCCACTGTACTGAAGTGAGGCTTCCAGAGGCAGCCCTCATTTCCCTTGTTTTTCATAGGATTAAGATAGGTAAGGGGACAGTAAAATGGCAGAAGCCCAACTCCCTTATCCTAGGTATCTTCTTTGTCAAATCTTATGAAAGAGTATCTCTCAAAGCTTGTCTCTGCTATGGGAAAATGAGGCTGCTCCCTTGAGCACCCTTAGCTCCTTTGCACAGTTTCATGGAGATTTCCCCACTCTGTTTGGCTGATGCTCAACTGTTCCCTTCAGGAATCCTGATGGGGATCAAAAACCCTGGTGCTACATCAGAAAAAATCACGAAGTGGAATGGGACTTCTGTGACGTTTCACCCTGCTCAGGAACAGGTAGAGTAACAAATTAGAATTTGGCAGTGTGTAGGTGGTCTAGATGAGCATGTCACCACCACCTGTTACTTAACTCCTCCCTTCTGATATTATCTCTGCATTATCCATTTGCTGTCTCTTCTAACACAGCTGAGGAGAGCACATGGCCAACAGATATCCTAAAAGACCCACCTGTAACAAATGAAATATTCAAAACCTGTGGACAACCAGAAAGTCAAAGGGCACTCAAGAGGATCTATGGTGGGGCTAAGACTACAGCTGGCAAACATCCCTGGATGGTGTCTCTGCAGGCAAAGACTTCCAGAAGAAGAACACATTTCTGTGGTGGAGTGCTAATTAAGTCATGTTGGGTTCTCACTGCTGGACACTGCATTGAGTAGGTGCATGTCCTATGCCTCGGGCAGATAAACATACAAAAAACAGGGTGGCAGTTAAAGACAGCATAGAATTCAAATGATTTACAATCCAAATTATTTCTGGGAATCAAATTGAAAGGAAAACATATAGGTGAGAAAGATGAACATATACATGAAAAAAATGGTGCTTGCTGGAATTACAAATTAAGCTTACACCCCACTCAACTAAAATGAGCCAAGATAAGTGTGTTAGAGGAAAACAGGAGGACTATAACCAGGTTTTACAATATATGAAAGAAGGGATCCATGAAAACCTCAGGGGATATTGGGATACCATGAGCAACATCACAAATTGCATCATAATTAAGATCTCCAGAACAGCCCAAACATGCTTTTTCCTTCCAATTGTTTATGTGCCAGCTAGCTCAGAATATGACATTTCCTTGAGCATTTTTGTTGAAGAGGTTGGAAGCCACTAGACTTGGAAATTGGTAAATTACACTCTAGAGATCATTCTAGCACAGATGATTTTAAGTATGCTCAGACAATGGCAAGCAATTGTACTCCCAAGGCTCCATGAGTTAACACTCATCATCACAGCCACAGTAACAGACTATTTGCACACTGCTACTCTGCCCCAAAATAAAAAAAAATTAAAAATAAATTTAAAAAATAAAAAAAAATAAAAAGCATGTTTGTGCAGATTTAAGTCATTTTATTTCATGACTGCAACAAGTTAAGAGCACACATATTGTCCAACACCAGAGCTTTCTTTACTAAACCCTCTTGTAACAATCTTAGGAAGTCTTCTGGTCATGCTCTACAACAGAAAGCAATATCTTGAGTTCCAGATACTAAAGCTGAAGGTTTTCATCACTGGTAGACAAGGTCTGTAAAGTCTGCACCACCACAATAGATAATGTAATTTACTTTACTGTTTTTGCAGACAGCCAGCAGAAAATCTCCAAGTGGCCCTTGGAAAGCAAGACCTCAGGAAGAGAGAACATCAAGAGCAAATATTTGATGTGGAGAAGATCATTGTACATCACAAATACAGAGAGAAGAATGGCGTCCCACACAATGATATTGGTAAATCTCTTTTGTTAAGTGTGGCTCAACTCTAAAATCAGTAGTCTGAAATGCCTCTGAAGTCAGTATATTAACTGAAGTCAGTATAAAATTCCCCTCTGAGAAAATATTCTGGAAATAATTAGGCTAAATTATGGTTTACACCCATGTGAATCTTTGGGATGTGAATCATGATGGGCAGGCAGAAGTCACCATGCGTGGGGAGTAAAAAAAATAGGGACAGGTCCAGCATGTAGTGCAAACTGTATGTCAGGTATACATAGCCTTGCACCGGGTTGTGGCACAGTGATAATGATGGCTAGGGATTAAAATCAGTTACAAATACTTTTTGTGGTTATCTTGTCTCCAGCATTACTTAAGTTGAAGCCAGTTGATGGTCACTGCGCCGTGGAAACAAAGTATGTGAAAACAGTGTGTCTGCCTAACTTCCTCTTTCCTGTTGGGACTGACTGCTTCATTTCAGGATGGGGCGTAACAGAGACAGGTACGTGAGCCCAAGAGGGCTGGCTGGATTTTGGTCAGTACTTCCATGGCAGGGTGAGCTGGTACTTTCAGTGGTGATTGCTAGACCCAAACATAGGCCTAGGCACAGAGTGAAACCAAGACATGGAGTTAAAATCTAAGGACAGCAAAACCGTCCTGTGGAAACTACTCATTATCAGAAATCTCCAACTGCTAAACAAACCAAACTTTTTAGAGAGTTCTGAAAAAATCCCCAACATGTTGGTGGGTTTTTTTTTGTTGTTGTTTATTTGTTTGTTTGCCATCTGACACACCATGTCATGGTTTCATCTGGAGCCAGCCATAGAAGCAAGAAGGTATCAAGAGTGAGGCTATTGTGCAGTTTGTGTGTTTCAAGACAGGGCCAAGACAGACGGAAACTTTCACGTGGTTTTCCAGCCCATTGGGTCAGATAAAGCATTTCAGAAGCGGCATCTGGATCTTCAGATGTGCTGCAAAAATGAAGGGAAAAAAAAAAGTCCAACCAGCTCTATCCAAAACCTTTGTTGCCCACGGTAAATCCTGAGGGGAGAAATTACTATGCTTGAAAAAAGATAATGGCAATTTTCTGAAAAATGCATTTTCTCATGTTCTGATTGATGTGTTGCTGTAAAGCAGCAGAAGGAAAATGTGTCACTGAGGCTGCAGTAGGTGTCCTAGAGCTTTGTGACTGATACAGCCTGATACGATACATAGGACCAAATTCTCACTTCTGATGTAACTCTCATTGAAGTCCACAAGAGACAAGCACATACATATGATCAGAATGCACCAACAGAATTTAATGGACATTTTTTAAAGTTCCAAATAAAAAGTCAGTCTTAGAAAGGGTATGGGGAATTTTATTATTATTTTTTCCTATAAAGAATATCAAGTACCCTGTACGTGTTCAAACTAGATGGCTCTTCCTTTGAGCAGAGCTATTATTAGCGTTTCAGGAAATCACTGCAGAAATGGAATATTTCCTGAATCTCAAGCAGAACCAAACTTATAAACCACCTTTAATTATCTACAGATGTAGTGCTTTGAAACTCTGGCTACTGCCTTTAGATGTCAAGTTATGTCTTTAGATTCACTGTAATTAATCATTGCCTTTAAATATTGCATGATTTTCAGTTTTCATCTGTTTCATTAGCCCACATATTACAACATCTAATGGCACCAGTCTGAGAAGTGCTGAGCAGCTCTAAGTCCCATTGGGACCAGTGGGAGCTGCAGACAACCAGCACCTTTGAAAAGCAGGATACCACTGACACTTGTAGAGCTGATCTGAGCTGAATTCTGAATACTTGACTTTGCTTTTGTTCAGGCAAAAGCTCAGTGTTCAGAGCAAAGCTTCCAGGCTCAAACTCTAACCCTTATCAATTCAGACAGATACTTCTTTTCTTCCCAGGCTAGACCATGCACCCCTCCCCGCTCTTACCCCTTCCTAGCCAAATGGCAAGCAAGCTCATATTTTGAACAAAGTCAACATGTAACAGGACTGGGAGGAAGGTGACTCCATTTTTTTTGGTGCACATCCTGTAGATGATGTATCCCATCAGCTGTTAGATGCCAATGTCAAGCTGATTTCGCAGAGGCAATGCAATGCACCCACAGCATATGATCAGATACTGGATGAAAGCATGTTTTGTGCAGGAAATCTTCGGAGACCCAGAGCTGATTCTTGTCAGGTCTGTTTCTTTTTCTGTATTTGAACACTAATTTTTGTGTAGTCAGGTTGTGTAGAGTGACAGCTTTGGCGGGGTACTGCATATGTATCTGTTTCTCCCATCAGTGTATTATTTCAACAGTCACCATCTTTCTTCGGTACAGTTTGAGACGTATATCCCTAGAGCTAATGCCGTCACTGTCAGCCACAGGCAGATATATGGGAGCTAGAGACTAGCCTGGGAAGGTTGGCTTCCAAGGCAGTTCATCATAATAACTTGAAAACTTGCCTTTTTTCTCTCAAATCTATTACACTGCTACCATGTGAAACAGTTCTAATCTAATCTTTGCTATCACAGCTAACACTTACCGGAGAAGTCAGGATAGATATTTCTTTACACCTAGTGCAAATGTGAAGCCAGTTAGTATTTACACTGTTATAAATCTGGGGCGGAGTTTGAACAACGTTTTCTGTGGTGAAAACTAGCGCTGCAAGCATACTTAGCAATAGAAATTGCCAATAAAACTAAAAATGAGATCAGCCAGGTCAGAATAATTTTGTTGCTGTTGTTTGAGGCGATCAGCTGCAGGGGGATGTTATGGGGAAGATCAAGTGTTTTCTTTTATGCTAAGAATCACATCTGTATCTTTCTGAGTTCAGGTTCTGAATGCCTGGTACTTTCATGCCCAGGAAATTTCATTTGACTTCGTTAGATATATGTCACAGACTTAAACCAACAGAAATTTATGTCCAAAAAAAGTGTAGTATTGTTTGACCTGGTTCCAGAACTGCAAGCCTATTCAGGAACTGAGCAGCACCTTAGGTTCATCATTCTAGCTTCAAAGTCTTTTGATGAGAGAAGGGAATTCTTACATTTGTCAATGTTTTGCTTCATGTTTTGAACTCATTTTGCACGCTTTTTCTCATCAGGGAGACTCCGGAGGCCCTCTAACTTGTGTAGAAAATGGCTCCTACTATGTATATGGCCTTGTGAGCTGGGGTGATCAGTGTGGATTAAAAAACAAGCCAGGAGTTTATACCCAGGTGACAACATTCCTCAGTTGGATTAAATCCAAAATTCGGTCCGAGTCAAGATCTCTTCAGTAGGAGAAAACTTTGGAATGGTAAATGGTAAGTCTGACTGATTTTTATTATTTCCCCGAACTCCTCTTTAGACAAAAACTTTATTGAGGGCTTCTCAGGGTCTAGATGGGCATCCTTGATCACCGTCTTGGAGGTAATGTTAGAGTGTTTGCTAGAAGGTCAATGACAGTTTCCCTGTTGGGGGCTTTGAAATAAGCCTTCATTTTGTAGGCAAAACAGGTTGGAAATTAAAGCGACTCCAGTTCTTCCTCAGAGCAGCAGTTGACAGTGCTTCCAGTTTTGCTTTTCAAGCCCTGAAAATTCTGCAGGATCAGTTACCACCCTTTTCCCTTTCCCTCATGCCCCTGGCTAAAGTGTGTTTTTTCAACAGCCATCAGAACCTGACACCTCAAAGCTAGCATGTGCTCCCAAAGCCAGTGCCATTTTTCACATATAAAAAATTCATTGTTTGCAAAACTGGGGCCATTAGAATCATCTGAGGAGAGAATATCAGGCAGGAAAATTATTTTTAAAAGCACTTCTACAGGGCAAACAACCCTGAATTCCATCAGTGATGCATTCCAGATTGAAAAAGCAAAAAAATTTTCTAGTAGAAATAGCCACTTCTGATGAGAGGAGGATTACTTACTATGCTCCAGATCTACAGTGGTATATCTGTGCTTAACTTCAATTCATACCTACAAGGTATTAAATCCTGTTGAAAAAATGGGTCTGAATCTATTGGATAATTCTTGAGTTTTTGCAAGTTTTTGCAAGCTTTTCAAGTAGAATTATACATTTTTTGCACAATGATTCTGTAACCATATATAGAAAATGGGCTGGTATTAAATCAGGATATAAAAATAGACATCTGCAAAGAGTCAATTCCTTAAAATAGTAATGTCTCTTTTATCCGAATTGCAGGGTTTACAACCTTCTCTAAGCAGCTACCTAATCTACCAATAGCTACCCCTCTCGGTTTCTAATGAACTGATTTTGACTTTTTGCTTTGGAAGATTTGAAATAGGATGTATTCAGATCACATTTAGTTGTTCAATCTGTTAATCAAGAAAAAATTCTCTGTCCACTAAAAGACACGCCCTTGGTTAGTCAATAACTTTGCTTCCACTGGCCATTGTCTTGTTCATCTGTTAAGCCACCTAAATCATGCTTTTGTATTCTCTTAGGTCAATGGTGCCAATAATCCAGTAACATGAAAAACTCCAAAGGTTAGCAGTATGAATAAATCTGACAAATCTGGTTTCAATACAAATGATTTTATATTCTACCAATCAGGTTTATTCATCTGTAGTACAAAGCTGAGCCTGCCAGTCATCTAGTACTAATTTCACTTACAGCTTTAAATAAATATCAGCCTCTGTAATTCATACAACAATAAATCACAAAGTATCCACACAAAAATTAGAAAGATCAGTTATAAATTGCAATGTCTAGCTTGCTTTTTTTAAAAAAAAATTCTTAGATGCCATCTATTGTGCTTTCCAGAAAATGGAAAAGCTACAGAACTTGCAGGAAAAGATGAAAATCTTTTTGTATTATGTCATGTTTCTGTTTACTTCTTATACAGCTGCATTTTCCTTCTCTTGACTTGCAGAATTTCTGAAGCATCAGGGTTGACTGTGACCTGCTGAGATCCTTCTGACCCCAGTTGGTCCTGTAATAGGATCAAACACAACTAAATTGTGAGGACAGCCACTAGACAGGAGAAAGCTTTAACTATTGTTCCATAAATATATTTACAAATTAAAAATTACCTCAGCTGGAAACAACTGGACAAAATCTGAATTACTGCTCTGTACTGAGGAAATCTCTGCCATGGAAAAGTGCAGAAAACTGACCCATTCATGTAAGTTAAATGATACGTATATCCAAGGACAGAATCTGCTCAAGGCCTAATTTCTAATTTGAGCCCTAAATAATGAGCAAACTAGCAAATACCTGAATTTCAGGTGGATCACACACCAGTAGATCTCCCTGGGACCATCAGATCATTACAACATGTAGGGCTTAAGAAGATACTGCCTGCAGTCCCTGCTGGCTGGATTGCTCAACCATAGTTACAATTTATTTCCTGAGTAGCTTTTCAGACAGATGGGAACATAAATCATGGATATATCCTGTTTCTCTTGTGTTGGCTTATTTTTTGACTTGTTGCCAAAGTTAAAACTTAAATGAAACAAGTATTTAAAGTACAGAGCTTCTCCTTTATTGTAATTTACGCTTCCTAACTGTAGGGGCTACACGATCCCTGTATGGACTTTTGTTCTCTTATGCTGAGAAATTGCAGACTGTGAGCCACCCTGTGCAGGTGAGGGAGAAGGAAAACCAGCTTGTAATTTCTTGCATCTTGGGATGGACAGTGACAGGGGTGGAGGAGGCTGGAGCATTCCCCCTTTGCTAAACGCCTCTCACAGTACACTTTATGTTCTTAGAAGTCTACACTGAGCCTGTCAATACAGCTGTCAGTGGAGATTACAGGGTAACAAGGATGTGTCTTGCTGAAATTAGGAAAAGAGAAAGGGAGTTGTACAGGGAGTCCCTTCCACCTGCACTTCTGCTCTCTGTGGATATATCAGGACAGTTAAAGATCTGACAACATCCAAAGTTAGGAGAAACACATCTTGTAGTATAAAAGCAAATCCTATTCTGTGGCATTTCCTAGTCCCTACAGGAACTCCTCAGCAATGACATAGCTGAATTCCCTCAAGAGGTTCCTTCAAATTAAGGTGCACACAGAGCTTGATGAGGGAAGTATACGTATTCTGTCTAAATAATGGGGAGAACTGTAATCCCCAGGGAGCATTCAAAAGCATTAAACTGGATATGTGCCTGCTTGCCTTCTAGAGAGCAGAGCTGTTGTGATTTGTGAGAAGAATGGTTTACTTACAACTTGAGGTCCATACTGAGTAGAAGCAGCTTGCATTCCCATTTCCCGAAGGTATGCCAGCTCAGCAGCTCTTCTTGCCATTTCAACTTTGTAAGAACCTGGGGGAGTCCAGCCAGTGCCTCTGAGCCAGTTCAAGTCAGACTTGTATTTTACCTAAGAGAATGAAACATAACACTAGTGTGTTTTATTTTGTTTGATTCTAGTCAAACCACATGCCCTGGGTTTTCAAGAGAGAGCATATAAAGTGCAACAGGGTCAATAATAAACAAATTGTTCATTCTCCGCAAACAGACTGTAGTTCTTTTAAGAATGATTTTGTTGATAGATAAGGTCTGAGAAGCGCGTTGCCCCAGACAGCTCCTAGCATATGAAAGGACAGTGCCACTCAGCTATACTTACATCGCTCTGCAGTTTATAGGCCTGCTTTGCATGCTTCACATTTAGCTGCTCAGGATCACAAGTGTATTGGTGCAAGGGCTGCTTGTAGTTAACATTGCTGGCAAGCTGCTGGCTTCTCTTGGCATGGAGGAACCCCGGCTGGTTAAGGTGACTCTGGAACTGTGCCCTGTTTTGGGCATATCCACTCCTGTATTGGTTGTCACTCTGGAGTTTCCCCACTCTGAGGACATGCCTGATTTTGGGATCATCATTTGCACTGAGGAATCCAATCTGCTGGCCTCTGCCCCTCTGGAAGGCTTCTGTGTATTTGTACTGCAGGAGATGCAGAGGAAAATCTCATTTTCACATTCAGATCACCTTCAAATTCCATTATGAAGTAACTTATCCTCCCCTATCAACAATGCTTCTTGTATTGCACAGAGACCGAGGGTTTGTTTGATATCAAACTGTATCTCCTAATCTAACATGACACTCTAGGAGAATGACTTTTGTGCAAATTTTTAAGGGAGTGCAATGGCTTAGGGAGCCCAAAGTAATCCTCTCTCAAAAGCAACCAGATGTCGTCTTATTGTGCACCCAATAAACAGCTCAAGCAATGCAGCTCTTCCATCTTCAGCTTTCTTGCTGAGGTCTTCTGTGTTCAAAGGTGACCCACTTTATTCTAGTCCATGTTTGATTATTCATAGCTTGGTACCTACTTTATTTAACTACAATATAATATACTTCCTTCCCAAGAACAGCTCCTTGAAATGAAACAGAGCAGCCTGGTGTTGGACATTATTAATGGGAGCCTTTAGCTGGAAATCTTTGCACTTAATTGGCATTTGGTTTCATTGGTCACCAATTTTTGCATAATAGAACGAAGTTCTCTTGTGTCAGAATTCACCCGTTTTTACAGGGTGGGGGTGCCATGAGAATAGGGTTGGGAAGTGTTTGAAATAGAACAATTCTTACATCACTAGCAATCTCTCTTGAAGCCTTTGCTGTCTGGAATGGAATGGCGTCAATCCTAAAATCATAGCCAGATGCCCTTGTTTGTTCCCAAGATGTTTTATACGCTTTCTGTGTTGAAAAGAAAAGAACAAAACAGTCATTTCCCCCTGCAGTTTCTTAAACATAGTCCCATAACTGCAATAATAAATGTTTTATCCTACTGGGCTTATTTGTATCAAGAATTATCAGTATCATCTTCAAGGTTTTGATCCGGTTCTATAGCACTTCAACTTCTTTTCTATTCCCCATAACGGTAAAATGTCTCATCTGAAAAATGCCACCAGGGTTTCCTTTTGTACTTGAATGTGGTTGTTTTTGATTTGATTTAATTTCTATTAGAAACTGTGATGCATCAGTCACATCAATATTACATTGATATTGCCCTTATTCTCTCTTTTGATGCACCCACTTGCAGTGTCTTGGGTTTTGTGGCATCATAATTTCAATGCCAGTTATTTCAAGCTTTTCTAATGATCCCTGTCTCTATTCCACAGCCACATGTGGCTTCATTAACTCATCTGGAATAACAGCCGGTTCTAACATATTTAATGTGACTTTGTGGATGTGAAATACATTTACATCCTGAAGAGAAATTTCTCTAGATTTGGTTCTTCTCCCCTTAGTAGCATTCTTACAACAGCTTCCAGTCTGTACATCCTGCTACCCAGCCACTGTACCTTACCAGACATTTATGGCTGTCCTTTTCTGATTTTATTGATTTGTTTTCTGTAAGACTTTGATTCATCCTTTCTGGGGTTTGTGACTGTATGAAAACCAGCACAAAATCCACTTCATATTTCTAAAAATATTCTTGTGTTTCAATGATGGATTTAGTGCTAGGTGGTGCTTAACTTGAAGGTAAACTGAGAAGCCAGAAGTCCTGCAAGAATCAGTAGACAGCCTGGGTAGAACCAATGCAAACATTACTGTATGCTTTGTTGATAGGTCTAGGACTGACCTTGTTTGTATGCAATCATCCCTTTTCCATGTCACTTTTTTCCTCTGTCACTTCAAAGAATGTAAAACCTATTTCTTTTACCTATAGGGGGGCCTACCACCAAACAAGGAACTCAAAGCTTTTTTTAAATTAAGGTCACTCTGGCCCTGCAGCTAATGAAGACAACAGTTTAATCACAGAACAGTATATTAGTGATAGACTGAGTGCCTCTGTCTGGGGGTAATGTAGAAACAAAATCCCTTTAAACCAACTCCACTCACTGATTCAGTTGCATCCATGTTGACAACTGTGCCCAAGGGATCAGTTCAACACCAAGTGTTGCAGCT